>JASJUQ010002793.1:0-22759 GCA_039619505.1 Cimex hemipterus | reverse complement strand
ATAAAAGGATAAAGATGAGCTAATCACGCTGAGATTGTTGCTAGTCTGACTCCATTATTATTATTATTATTATTATTATTAGCCATACAAGCCTATGGGGAAATTTTAATTTATGAAACAAAAACTCACAATTTTAATTTAAAAAAAAAGAAACAGAAATAAATTTTATAATTTTATTAAATTTATTGTAACTTGGTCTTCCGAATTAAGAATTAAAAAAAGAAAATCAAAGCTTGGATGGCAATAGGATAAATTAGGTTACGAGTGAATGTTTGGAGTTAGAGTTTTATAGCACTCAGAAGAGATATAGCAAACCTAAAATAGAATTTTTGGATGTTAGGGCGTGAAATGACCTTAGCCGTTAAAACGCCCTTAAAAACTAATAATAATAATAATAATGGTGACTAGCAACAGTCTCAGCGTGATTACAGGCTCATCTTTATCCTTTTGTTCTTCCATTCAAGTATGATTACTAATTCTACATAACAATAATAAGAAACAAAACACAACTTTTTTTTAAGAAGCTATTTTTCTTATTTAAATTGCGATACTGGGCACTGCAGTGCATAACCCCGCAATTTGTATTGTCTTCCGTTTAATTTTTCCGCTACGGCAGCCTCAAAAATTTCTGAAAAGAGAAATCATGCGCGCACAAATCTTACGCAGACATTAGCAGGAATTCAATGGTAAAATGGGAAAAGGCCTAAATCTCATTATAAATTCCAATAAATTTGAGAGAACTGAAAAGCGATCTTCGAAAGGACCACTGGGGACCCAGTAACTCCTGTAAATCTCTCGAAAGGTTGAGCCTTTGCAATAAATATTAACACTGTTAATTTTGTTTGCGTGTAAAAGTGAATCTTTTAAGCCTAAATTAATTACTTGAAACCAGCATCCTTCATTAAAAAAAAAAGAATCATTACGATATCTCGCTTATCGTCTCAGTATTGTTTATTCGTCAGTATTCAAGGCCATCCAAGAGCCAGGATGACTGGAGGAACTCGGGCCGACCCACGTTGGTCATCTCAGAATCACCTCTCAATCCGGTAAAAGGCGGTTTTATACGGCATGCCATCCAAGAGGGAAATTCAATTGCCTACGACATTAAAACCTAGATCGGTTTTTCTCTATAAACTCTTCGTTTATTAGGAAATAATATAGATATATTAACAGATTGATAGATATCTTAATAAGTTTATATATGGACAGATATAAAGAGAGTTAGTGAGATAGATAGATGCTGAATGAGAGAGAGAGAGAGAGAGAGAGAGAGAGAGAGAGAGAGAAGGAATGCTAGAAAGGGTTGGATCAGGATACAATTAATGTGGAATAAGATATAAATCAAAATAAATAAAAAAGAAACAAGAAATGAGGTTTCAACGTGCCGGAAAAATGATAGGAAATTGATCAAAAAACAATGAAAGTGAAAGAAAAAACCACGTGTTGACGCCCAAGGAGCTTTTATTTTTGTTTTTTGGCTGACCAAGGTTCGCCACGAGAGGCCCTGTTCGACTCGTCGGGGCCCCATTGTTTTTCTTTGTGCAAGCGATAACGCCGGTATCTTCGGCCTTTGCCCAGGAGTCAATCAGTCTCTCGCTTGCCTGGGTCAGCGCAAGGCGCGCCTTCTACCAAACCGATAATCGATGGTCATATCGATTTCTGGGATTCACCACCGTGCCGTCACATCACCGATCTCACGAACGTCAACTGTACCTTCATCCTGCTCTACAGGCACCTTCATCGAAGTGAAACCCAGCAACACCCTTCAGCTCAACACCGCTTGTTTCGATTGTTTGGAGAAGCGAGTCTTCAACCCACCTTTTCATTTCGTCTTTTATTTTATTTTAATTTTTTTCGTAAAACCCTGGCCAGTAGATTTGAATATCAATTATTTTGTGTATTTGGTTTAATAAGGAATTTTTTTAAAACTTTTGTGTAAATAAATTTTAAGTATTCAGTTCTTTAATTCAAAGTAATCACCCTTTCTTTTTTCTCAAATCCCTCTTAAATATAATAAATATTTCCCACCTATTGAAAAGGAGAAAACAACAACCCAACAAAATTTGACTGTATCCCTTGAAACGGGTACGGAAGTTTGTGGGTCAACTAAGATCTTCCCTTCCCCCCAGCACCACGAATAAACTGCTAAAAGACGAAGGTGAGTGAGATTGAGAGAGGAGTATATATTGACTGATTGATGGAACGTTTTGTTTAACCACGCTAAGTTAGTTCACGTGACCCTTTCTTCCACTTAATGTGATTTGTATATCATACATCATACTTAAAATTCATGCAGACTTTATCATTTATTTTTCAAATAGAAAACAAGAAAAAACAAAATTTTGAACATTTTTTAATAAATATGGCACAAACCAACAATTGTGTAGTTTATATAATTTTAAAACATCATGCATTTATTGATATAAAATATCAACAAAATAACAATAAAAATATATAAACATTAAAAACTTGAACAACAATTGTTGATAGTGAGACGGCTTCAAATTAATTAACCAATTATTTTTTTAATTTTTGTTATTATTGAAGATATTTAGAGCATTCAAAAACATAATTCACTAATTTCGTCGTCCTTTTGATCAATGATATTAACATAAAATAACGCATAATATTAATTAATTTCCGATTTCATGATCTTGTGATGGTTTTAACTATTTTCTAATGGATGTATTGGAATTTTTTTGGAAAATGCTGTTAGGAGCATATTTAAACAGTTCTGTGCTGGTAATTAAGTATGAGTTGGAGCATTTCTTCCATAAATTAGAACATACTGTTTTGTCTTAAATTTAATGTTTCAATTTTTCACTTTCACTACTTTAATAAATAGATAATTCGGTTGCATATAGTAAAAAATTTCAAACATTGTTGATATTTCAATTAATTAATCTTTATGCAGGGCATTGATAAAATAGAGATGTAAAAGTTAATGTCTCGAGCGGGATTCCAACCCACGACCTTCGGCTCAATACGCAGCTGCTTTACCATTTGACCTGTCGTGACTTCGATCCGGTAGGACAGGAACTTCCAGTCTCACCCCACCATTCGAATTTTCCCTCCTTTTTGCCATTTTTCAAATCGGGTGTTATCTATTGGGTTGTCCGGAAAATAATGCAGGATTTTAAGTTTTCATTAAAAAAAATCTATATAAAATATTCTGTTTACGTTTACAGGATTACTCATTTGTATGAATGTCAACACTTATTAATCCTCTTCCAAATGATATTGTTTGTTTACCTCTGTAGCATTCCGCTACTTGGAAATAATTCAGTCATCCTTATAATGTCAAAGCGAGAATTTCGTACGATTTTCTTTTACGAGTTTAAACTCGGCCGAAGCGGAGCCCAAACGGCTAGAAACATTAACCAAGTCTGGGGCGAGGGTTGTGTTAATGAGTGCACTGTGCAAAGGTGGTTTAAAAAATTTCGGGAGGGAGATTTCAGCCTTGAAGATGAAGAAGGTCGTGGAAGGCCTTCCTCTCTTAATGATGTTCTGCGATCAGTGGTGGAAGAAAACCCCAAAACAACTGTTCGAGAACTTGCAGAGCAACTCAAAGTCAGTAAAACGACCGTCGCTGACCACCTCAAGGCGATGGGAAAAGTGAAAAAAAAGGTAATGGTTACGGTATGGTGGGCTTCATTTGGTTTAATACACTACAGCTTCTTAAATCCTGGCGAAACCATCAATGCTGAATCATACTGTAACCAAATTAATACCATGCATCAGAAATTGGCAGTAATGAAGCCCTCTTTGGTCAATCGGAAAGGGCCCATTTTGTTGCATGACAACGCTCGACCACATGTGTCACGTGTAACGTCACAAAAATTATTGGAGCTTGGCTATGAAACTTTGCCTCACCCACCCTACTCTCCGGACCTCTCGCCTACTGACTACCATTTTTTAGACACCTGGACCACTACTTACAACACATAATATTCAAAAATCAAACGGAACTGGAAAATGCATTTATTGACTTTATCAATTCTAAAAATTCTGAATTCTACTCAGACGGAATTAATAAGTTACCAACACGTTGGGAGAAATGTATTGAGAGTATGGGAAATTATTTTGATTAAAGAACATTGCTTTAAAGTAACTAGTTTCTTTTTTTTTTGTTTAATACCAAAATCCTGCATTATTTTCCGGACAACCCAATAATTGATTCTCGGCGACAATTGAAATGGCAACGGAGAGTTTTAGTGAAGATATACTTCATTTTACGTTATCAAACTCAATTGTTTTGGTGGTCCGCTTGACTTCAATTAATAAATATTTAGGTAAAGTTTTGATTGAGGTAAAAAAACTGAAAATTCCAAAGCTGGGGGTAAGATGGAAAGTTCGTGTTCGTATGGATCGAAGTCACGATAGTTCACCTGGTATTGTAATTATCTGAAGGTCGTGGGTTCGAATCCCGCTCGTGACACTGATCGTTTTTCTCAACCAATGCCAATTGAAAGATCTTGTTTGGTCAATTTAGCATATCTTTACTACATATTTATTATGTTATATTTATGACATACAGAATTACTCTACATATGTATCTTACAAACATTTTATATTGTATGTATATCACATTTTTCCCTGAGGGGATATCCAGAAGGGAAAGTCTTGTCCTGACCCGCCTGCGGATAGGCCACACACGACTCACGGGTACCTGTTGGTTGGCACGAGTCGACCTAGGTGCCCGCCATGCCACCGTGTTGGAGGGTTGTCGCTGTATAGGGACCGCAGTGGAATACCGCCTGGATATAGGACAGTGCTCCAGCATGGCAGCGAATTCAAGAACAAACTTTTTAGGTTTTTTAGAGACATCGGGATTATGTGTTGTATATAGAGGGGTATTTAGTTTATAGGTTACGATTTGTATTTGGTTTCTCGTAGAATCGAAGTATGTCGGCGGCGGTGCAGCATATTATTTCAAAGCTCCACCGCTGCTCCGTTAAACCGAGTAGGGGGGGGGGGATATCGAGTACCTCCGACCCGGACTCTAGATAGAGGATCGGCATGTGTGATTGGAGTTGTATATAGTGGTATGTATGTATTTATTGTATGAGTGAGTGTGTGAATGACAAGTTTTAGGGAACGTAAGGGCGCGGAAATGACCAAGAAGTCGATGGCTCCCGACCAGAGCCCAACCGAGGAGTCGCTTATGCACCAAGGTGGGTCCTATCAAGGAGAGGCCAGAGACCTCCTAAGAGGTCTCGCAATTCTAATTCTAATATCACATTTTTTGTATCCGACAAATCACAGTACCTACACAGTAACGCGAAATGAGGTTTTACGAGTGAATTAACCATTTTCTTTCGAAGAAATGCATTGCTAGTCGATACGATTTTATTAAAGCAGTACAGAATTGAATTAATTTTACTAACAAGATATCTAATTTGCTTTATCCAATTGGGTTTATGGTCTATTGAGACATTTAGTAATTTTGGTGTTTTTAATATCTTATGTCATTCTCTAGTGTTACTGGATCAGCATTCGTATATTCAAATTTAATTTGTAGATAAGTTGCGGATGCCCAGCAGTCGTCCTTTGTGTGAAGATGAGATAAAGAAGGAGAGGGCGAGAGAGAGAGAGAGATATTGGTGTCATTCCAGGCTACTAAATTCAGTTAATCTCAAAATCAACAATCTCATAGACGATATATTTAGTAAAAAAAAAATACATTTCAGAAACACATTTCAACATCTGGCAATGGAAACTTGATCGCTTGAGTTTGGACGATTTGATGACCCGAAAAAAATATTATAAAAAACTCTGTGGGATTCAAATCCTAGAAAAACGTGTGTAGAGATTAATCGATAATTATTCCGAAATCGTGAGATGCGGTCTGGTGTGATGTAGGTTTCAGAAAAACATTTTCATTACCGTGCCAACGTTTCGATCTTTATTGAGATCATCTTCAGTGCTCAAAGTGTTTGCCTTCTGTGTAATTGTGCCATTCTTGCGTGTCGTGTTGAAAGTGCCGAAATGTCCTAGAAAAACAATGACCTAGAAATGAATCCTTACACAACATACAACGACCGGTATATTTTGTTTTAGGGGATGCATTTCACCTATCCCATTATTTCCATTTAAAAAAAAGCTATTATTTTGTCATTTTTAGTTTTGTTAATCTGTGTAAATCTGGACTTTATCGTAAAGAACAAAAAAACTCAGCGTTGGCATTCATGTTATATATATTCGAATAGCGTGATAAAAATATAATTTTTAAAAAGATAACTTTTTATAAAACTATATTGGTAAGGCAATTACCGCAATTATTTTAGCAATCTGTACACTGATGTATTTAGATCCATTTTTTCAAACTATAACCTACATTTCGGTCATTTTTTTGTTCAATAGCGAAAATTATAGTTGACAATGGACCTACAAAATGGTTGTACCTTGATTTTATTGAGGTTATCATCGTTTGAATTTAGAAATTATTGTTTTCCCCGTGTTTGCCTCCGGCCCACATTTTCGCCCAGAAAGAATAAAACGGCAAATTATCACCCCGAATAAATTCGCATCAACCCCTTTTCCTTTCCAGCATTGAAACCAACCAAAAAATATCAAACTCAAAAGACCCAACGAAACATATAATTCGTGCGTAATGAAGCATATAGTTTTCTAAAACGTAAAATGTGTGAAATAAATTTGAGCTACAATTAATAACAAATAAAATGGAATAAAACCTCGCGCAACAGGGCTCGTTCTTAGATCACCCCATCATCAAGAGATAAGACATCTGTAAACAGCAGTATTGAATTAGAAGACATCGAGTGATTGCACCCCTAAATGATTGATTTATACGCCCACCCTGACATCAGAACATCAGAGTCCAATGTCTATTTAAAGGAATTACTGGAAAAAAAGATTGGAAGAAAGGATTTACAGTATGAGGTTTGTTATGTTATTTCCAGCTGGATATTGCAATTTTTATAAAGACGGAATTTGGATATTAATGGATATTTAAGTTGTAAAATAGTCTAAGTAGGTATATGTGATTTTAGTGCCTAGATTCTGTGAAGGTTGGCATATTGGTTAAAGTCCATATTTCTATGTTGTACATAAGTATCATGTTCTCAATAGAATTTTAAGATAAATTTCCAGGTCTCGAAACCTTAGGTTATATCAATATTTTCAAAAACTGAAGCTTATCTCAAAGCATAAGCTAATCCCGTACGGCAGGATCGGGCAGTGTGAACTGAGCGATCATAGGACGAGGAAGGACCGTCTCTCATTTCTAATTGAACCTGCTTTTCTTCAATTTAACATAACATATATTTTATTTATCCTTATAGTATCAGAATATATTATTTTTCAAAAAAAAAATCAAATTAAGCTAGAAAATGTTTGAAAATGAATATAGAGTAAAATCCCATAACCGATAGTGTGGTGGAGACGTTGTCTTGCAAATCCTGAAAAGTAAAACAATTTCGAGACCTTATTTACCATTCGTATTCCACAATTGTGTAAAGAGATCTGATAAGGCATGTTTATCTTTTACAATATTTCTTTGAAATAGAAAAACTTTAATAGCGATCAATTTGTGATATAGAAAATAGTACTAGGTTTGAATATACTCTATTTTGAATACGATAATTTAAACATTTTGGGATATGTCCTCTGTAAAAAAAAAAAACACTTTTTAATTTTTTTCTAATTAATTTCTATTATAACATAATAGTTTAGAGGCGACAGTGAATAGTATTGTTAGAATATTTATCATAAATCAAAATTAAATTTTGTTGATTTATAATTATTCTTTGTTAAAGAATTCCCGTATTTTTCCCGTTTTTTTTTTTTTTTTTTTTTTAATTGTCACCTCTTTAAATTTTAAAGGAAACCATTGCAATTTTTGTTTTTATGTATTAAAAAAGAGCTTATATGCACCGTTTTGATATTTTGCAATCATGAATGAATTATACTGTAATTTTAAATAAAGTACTATACTTCTTATTTAATAAAAAAATAAATACATAACAAAAAATAGAAAATAAATAGAAAAGTGCGACAAAACTCGCAATTAACTCAATCATTCCATAAATTTAATATTACAATATAAACATATGTGGTCAACCCTGATAATATCTACTCCGTTCCTATTGCAAATAGAAAAGAGGCTCTGGTTTATTTGATTTCCGCAGCAGATACTAGAGAAATCACAGCTCAATCCAAATTCCTCAACATGTCGTAAGGTTTAATTCTGTCCTTTTAAGTCCTGTATTTATACAGCTCGAAATGCCAGACGACTTATTCGTTAAGACATCAAGGATGGAGGTTATATTTTGGGTTATTTGTCATGTTGATTCGCTATTTTTTTAACCATTGTTCAATGGAATTTTGTTTGATTTAGGGCGTTCAGGTCCTGAGATTGAACCTACTGGCAGTTAAAGTAACGAAATCATGAATGTATCATAACGGCAGTGTAATAGTAATCATAGATATATACTGAACACAGTAGGGGGCTGAATATGTTACCTTGAGGTACTTCTTAGTATTGTTTTGTTCACGTGTGAGATAATCCGACCCATACAACAAAATAAAGCCGGGTAGTAACGAATGAGGGTAGAGGGCCGTTAAGATTCCATGGCTAATCAAGAAGACAGACGCGAACGACAGCCTGTCTTACATTAACGTTGTTAACCCCCCCCCCAAAAAAAAAAACCAAAAAAAAAAAACCAGCCCTTTTTCGATAAGAATATAACTTAGCACAAATGCCATTCAAATAGAAATAATTATCTAAATGAAAGAAATTAATATTGATTGCAAAATTTAATTATTGCAAATTAAATATTAAAAATATTTTTTACCACCTCTGACGATGTACATACATCAAATGTTTGAACGTCAAATGAATTTGAATATTCAAAGTTCTTCACTAAACATTGTTTTATCTAATAATGAAACCTGTAATTTTTCGCGCAGGGAAATACAAAAATCTTACCCACCTATCAAATTTCAAATGGGATCACAGATTTATCTTTTCATTACATGAAACTAAATTTATTTTAAAACCGTTAAAACCAAGATCAAAAAGGTAGGTTAAAAATACATGAACTAATGTTTGTTTCAAGTTTTACGATCGAAATCTGCAATTTTTTTCTAGGCAAATACAAACGTGTTACCCAGCTTTCAAATTTAAAATGGGATCACAGATTTCTCTATTGGTTTTATGAAGAAACATTAACTTCAAAAAGATTAAAACACAGGTTCAGAAGATTGTTAAAAAAAAATCACGAACTAATGTTTGTTTCTAGTTTTACGTAGGAAATTTGTAATTTTTGTGCAGGGATATACAACTATCTTTCCGAGTTATCAAATTTCAAATTGGATGATAAATTTATCTTTTGATTTTATGGAAATAAATTTATTTCAAAAACATTAAACCAAGATCAAAAAGGTAGGTTACAATACAAGAACTAATGTTTGTGACAAGTTTTACGCATGAAAGCTGGGATTTCTGTGCAGGGAAATGCAAAAATCTTTAACCAGGTATCAAATTTCAAATTGGATCATGGATTTCACTTTTCGTTTTATGAAACTACATTTATTTAAAAAAAATTAAAACACAGATTAAGGAGATGGTTAAAAATAAAAGAACTACTGTGTTGTTGTTTTTTTTTTTTTTTTTTGTTCAAGTTTTACGCACAAAATTTTTAATTTTTGTGCAGGGAAATACAAAAACCTTTCCCAACTATCAAATTTCAAATTGGATCACAGATCTTTTGATTTTATGGAAATCATTTCATTTCTAATCCATTAAAACAAAGATCAAGAATGTGGGTTAAAAATACATGAACTAATGCTGGTTTTTTTTTCGAGTTTTACGCATGAAATCTGCAATTTTTAGGCAAATACAAACGTGTTGCCCATCTATCAAATTTAAAATGGGATCACAAATTTCTCTTTTGGTTCAATAAAGAAACATTTAATTCAAAAATATTAAAACACCGTTTAAGAAGATTGTTAAAAATTTGGGAACTAATATTTTTTCTAGTTTTACGCAGGAAATTTTTAATTTTTGTGCAGGGAAATACAAAACTTTTGCCCAGCTATCAAATTCCAAAATTGGATCACAGGTTTCACTTTTGGTTTTATGAAGCTACATTTATTTATTTATTTATTTTTTATTAAAACACAGATTAAGAAGACTGTAAAAATACAAGAACCAATGTGCGTTTTTTTTTAAGTTTTACGCACGAAATTTTTAATTTTTGTGCAGGGAAATGTAAAAATCTTTCCCAGCTATCCAATTTCCAAACGTCACGATTATTCTTCCCTTTTGGACAATTGTTAAAAACATTTTACACGTCAGACTAGCTAACGACCTAACCTCTACAAAACGTAAAAATCTTTTTATATCAGATTAAATGACATCCTAAAATCTACAAAAACGCTGATAAAACCGATCTTGTGTTACTATGTGCTAAACCTAAAAAAGTTTCCAATCCGTACATTTTAAATCTTCATTATTTACAAACGTTTATAAGTATATCACCAATATTACTATTCGCAACGACATTGAAATAGTGTTTATTCTAAAAATTATTTACTTAATAAAACGAATCAAGTTGCAGAGTAAACTTTCCGCATGACCTCAATAGTCTGGACCAATCCTTGTCCAACAGATCCGTTCTTACAATCCTATAAGGCGTCTCAAGCGGAAATGACCCTCCGACCTAGTTTCTGAGAAATATCTATCAACTAGTGAATTGGACTGTAAAGGGAAAATAACATTGATTCCCTTCAAAGCGAAAATGCATCACTTGTAAATATACTATATGTATGCTCAAATTACATTTTGTTAATAATAAATTTTTGATTGTAATAAAATTTTAAAAAAATTGGTATATTAGAAAAAAATACTTGCTCAGCCTCGAAGAATGAAACAAATTACGATTATTGTCTTCATATTCATTTTTTTTAAACTAAGCAGGCTTAAATTTTTTTGTTTTTATTTTACCCACAGTTTATGGTCAAAAACGTGTGTGTGGGTTTGTGTTTTGCGAACTCGACGGATGGATGTGGATGGATGGATACCAGGGACTGGAGGAGTTCCCTCCTAAGCACTACAGCTTTTCAGATTATTTTACTTTACACTGGCTCCATTTCTGGGGGTGGGCTCACAACACAAAGTGAACTTGAGCCCCCGTTGTACCGGTGTTCTTCCATCGAAGAAACTCATTTTTGAAGGGGGTTGGGACCAGATTCAGGGTCGCTGAGATCCGGTCCCGCCCCTTCCATTGATGTGTGCCGTGTCAATTTATTTTAATTGCGGCCACCGGTCGCCTTTAGGCGTCATAAAAATTCCAGAAGAGACGATGGGGATCGAACCCACGACCGCGGTGTTCTACTAGCCGAGAGTCTCACGCCTTAACCAATCGGCTACCGCGGCCCCCCTACCATTCTTTTAATGATCATATAATTTTTTAAAAAACAAGAAGAAAAGTTATTGTTTATTTTCTCTAACTTAAAAACATTGGGACAAAATCAAAAGCGTTTATGTACCTACAGGCAGAGTTGGGCAAAATAAATGAATCATTATATGATTTAGTCATGATTAATTCAATCACGAGGTATGACTAAATCATACAATGATTAATTTACTCATGACTTATTCAATCATGATTAAACTTCAATCAAAAATCTTAATCATGATTGAATTAGTTAGATTTTGCCCAACTCTTGCTAAAATGACCACCTACCAAAATCCAATAGACTCAGGATAAAAATTTTGAGATGAGAGTCGTGCTTAAGGCCAACCTCAAAAAAATGTTATCCCAAACGAAAACCATTAGAATTTTTTTAAATGTGATGAAGTTGTGTATTTTTCACCTTTTGTGCACCCATACGAATATGATTTATCGCAATTTAGTCATGACTAACTATATTGTGACTAAATTAGTCATGCCTCGTATTTAATGTTATTCATGACTAACTATATTATGACTAAATTAGTCATGCCTCGTATTTAATGTTAGTCATGACTAACTATATTGTGACTAAATTAGTCATGCCTCGTATTTAATGTTAGTCATGACTAACTATATTATGACTAAATTAGTCATGCCTCGTATTTAATGTTAGTCATGACTAATTTAGCCATCAATCACATATCGTGACTAATGACTAAATTACCAATCATGACTAACGTTCTGAGTGATCAATCATTAATCATTACACATGACTAGTTTTTGCCCAACACTGCCTACAGGATATGAGGTGACAAAACAGCATTCTTCCAAAATCTTTTTAACCAAGAAAAAATCCATAGGTTTTTACCAACATCTATCTAGCCTCCGCTCTAACCATCGGCTATGTCGTCCATATTAATATAGAGGTCCAGAAACATGAGTAAGGAAACACCAAAAGCCAACACTGCTAACCCAAAAAAGAGGCCGTATTTCGCTAATTTTTAAAATCAAAGTTAATTTATTACAAATTATATTTTTTTGTTATATTTCTTCTTATTCACTTCAGGGTTAGAGCTGGCTATGTTGTTGTTTAAATATAGGTTAATTCGATTTTTTATGAAAAATTTTGAAAAAACTCGATGAATAAGATATCAAATTTTTTATGCGATTTTAAAACGAATTAATAAACATAAAAATAAACAGATAACGTTTGTACAATTGCGCTTCTACATTTGAATTTAATCAGCGTTTTATCCAAACGTTAAATCTCTGCTATTGAGCGAAATATCCACTGTTTTTCATTCCGACGTTAAATAAACCTTGATAATTAAGAAGACAGAGGCTCAGTCAGTATATATGGTGTTTGAACGAATCGGAATATGCACTACATGAAGTGTTGGCAAGAACAATGTTTATTTTGTTTGAAGTTGTTTGCAGAACTGAATGAGCTATTTGCTCTTTGAAGCAATCTCCCTCCGGACAAGGTTTAAATAACACAAACTCCACGGTGAACATTAACGAAAGATTATTATTTTAAAAATAAAATTAAAGCTCGATAAATTATTCTTTATAAACGCTGTACTAACGTCGTAGATTTTTAATATTTTTGATATCGAAAAAACGTGTTATATATTAAAAAAAATAGAACGATAATAAAAGTCGAGTGCTTCAATCAAAACTGTCGTTTTATTCATACTGGTGTAATGTTTGCGAGATGATGGCCCGAGTGATACTTGAGAATGTCATATTTGAATAAGAGGTGATCTAGTGTTGTGGAAATATGCGCGTCAGTCAGGAAATTTGAATAAGTGATATGGGAATAGAAATATATAAATATGTCCGGCTCGGTACGAGGGGTTGGGGCTCAGAGCTTTTTGACATATGCGGTTATCAATGTTTCCCGCATAATGCATACGAGGATGTAGGTCGGCGGTTCTGGGGCATAAGTGATTCAGGAATCGTGGCCGCGCTTAGAGCGGCGCACTCAAAGGGGCTCCACGGCTTTGCGCTTGACAATGGGAGGGTAGCCGTACAGAAGGGACAATACCAAAGGCAGAAGCCTACAACAGGGAGAATCTCCATTGTGCATTAACTGCTTGCCATTAGAACTTGGCTCACCTGAAATGCTGTTCACCCTAAAACTAACAGAATTGTAAATATAATAAGGATGTTAACTAACATGGCCCCCGACAAAGAAAATTTAAAACATCAATAGAAGGAAGTCAGAAAGAGAACAATATATATCGCATATGTGTAAAAGAAGACAAAAAGAAAGGGTATATCATATAGAGAAAGAGATACTAATTAAACCAGAGCACTGCGTTCAAGTGATTAGCACGTGTGACAATCATTTCCAGGCTGTCGGTTCTGGGTTCGACCCTGCCCTAACACATGTAACTTCTGTAAAAAATCAATTCGAAAAAGTTATTGCAAACGGGTTTGACCACAATGTACACTAACATACTCAGTATAACGGGAAATAATCTTAAATGAAATAAAAAGATATAAAATGAGAAAGGAGAAACGAGTTCGTCAAGGACGGAGGTATTAGTAAAAAGACAATGAATAAGAAAAATGATTGGAAGAGTGAAAAATAAGGAAGAAAAAAAGTGTAATCGTTAGAGAGATAGATGAAAATAGAGGCATACATTGAAAGAAAAGTGTTAAGCGTTTCATCTCAACTTTTAAAGTTTTTGCCCCAGTTGGTCGTTACTTTCCATCCGGCCCGGAGGACCAAATGTTTCGGCAAGGATTACAAATAATTTAAAAAATGTTAGTATTAAAAAAAAACTTGAACGAAAATAAATTAAAGAAAAAATAACAATGGACGGCAATAAAGAAGGAATGAAAGAACTTAACCTGGTCCTCCGGGCCGAATTTTTTTTTTTAGGTCTCCTGTGGCTGTATTCTTACGCGTACTCTTGCGAGGTAGTCACGTTTCGCTATCTCCTCTTTCTACACTCTACAAATTTTCTATATTTATTTTATCCCTACTGTTTTTAATTCGGCATTCTACCCGGAACAGATATTTCCCGCAATAAATTACCTGCCTTGCATATCCAGCACAACTTTCGAATAAAAAAAAAAGTAAAACCGCAAATAATTGTGTCTATTTTAAATATTTTAATATAATAATAATGCACAAAGGATTATTATTTGAGGATTGGTATAAAGATAGATATAGCAATAGATAAATAAATCTATAGGATTGATAGACTGATGGATAAAAAAATGAATCATAAAACAGAAAAAAAATTAAATGTGTTTGATAAGCAGATCGGTATATACATATGTAAAAGAAAGAAATATATTGTACAAACGGATAGATAGACACAGATTGAACGAAAGTGTTAAAGAACGTAAAAGAAAAAAGACGAAATAAACCAAATATCAGAGACTCAGCGTTATAGACCAAAAGGGAGAGATGATGATGATGATGATGATGATGATGATGATAATGATAATGATGATGAATACTTTATTTATCAATCACACAAAATTTGTTATCGAGGACCATGTCTGCACATAATGGGAAATACAACGGTAAGTTCATCTAATTTTTAATTCATAAAATATTCATTATTTTTAATAACCGTATTTTTGTGGTTAATGTGTTCCAGCTGTTCGTTTTACATTCAAGAATATATGTATTTTCCTTCAAATTGTCTATTGAAATAAATTACAGAATGATCGAGCAATTAGTAAGAATATTACTAACATAATATATATATAAAGAGGGAGATTTATGGCCCTCATTGTCTTCTCTTCGCGTGCTTTACTTCTTTCTCTTTTCCTTCCCGAGTATTTACTAATATAATCAGTTAACAAAATATTTTTTTCAAAAAATTGAGTCGGTTTCAAATCCCGCAAATGATACTGACTTTTTATCTCAACAAAAGCCCATAATTAATTGTAACATATTGATTGGTATTACATATTCATTAGAAATCGTGAATTATAAATTGTTAGTATAAATCTCAAAGTAAAATTTCTAGTCATTAAAGAGTAATTTAATAAATAATAATTAATTAATTGTAAGATATTAGTTGGTCAAGCGGACCGCGAAAACTAGCGAATGTAATATGTATAAATGCATTTAATTTCACTAAAAATCTCCTTGGCCATTAAATTTGTCGCCGAGAATCAAATAGATCACAAGACATTTGAAAAATGGCAAAAAAGGAGGGAAAATTCAAAAGGTGCTGATGAGGTAGGAAGTTAGTGCCCGACTGGATGTGATTTCGATTTTTTTCAGTCATTCGAGTTTTTTTTTCAGTTTTCCCATTTGAAGGGCGAGGAAGTATTGTTTTGATTAAGGTTTTGGTTGAGATAAAAAAGTGAATGTCACAAGCGGGATTCGAACCTTCGGCTAGATACGCCGCTGCTCCCCATCTCAACCCAACCTTTTGAATTTTCCCTATTTTTGCCATTTTTCAAATGTGATTTTCGGCGAGAAATGAAATAATTACATTTATTTGGTTTCGTAGTCAGCTTGATAAAAAGTAAGTCTAAATCACGATAGCTCAAGTGGTAGAGCAGCGGCGTAACAAGGCGAAGGTCGTGGGGTTCGAATCCCGCTCGTGACACTGTCTTTTTTTATCTCAACTAAAAACATTAATTAATTGAAAGCTATAAATAACAATAAAAAACTGAACGAAATTTTGAATAAATTTATTAAACTTTTTCATAGATAGCTTAAAACGTTTTGAATCTTAAAACTGTTTTATTCTGGAGAATAATAATAGAATATTCAAAGTTGCAGTTGTGTTGGTAAATAAGTAAGCACTTGCATTATTTCGGTTTCGGGCCCAAATCAGAAAAGAAAAAGTTTTAAAAAATTCATTCAAAATTTCCCTAAATTTTTCGTTTTTTAATATTATTAATCGAATTGAGCCAAAGGTCGTAGGTTCGAATCTCGCTCGTGACACTGTCTTTTTTATCTCAACTAAAAACCTTAACTAATTGAAAGATATTAATAATAATAAAAAACTTACTGAAATTTTGAATAAATTTATATTATATTTATACTTTTTCATAGACAGCTTAAAACTTTTTGAATCTTAAAACAGTTTTATTCTGGAGAATAACAATACAATAATCCTATATTCAAAGTTACAGTCGTGTTGGTAAATGAGTAAGCATTTGCATTATTTCGGTTTCTGACCCAAATCAAAAAAGAAAACGTTTAAAAAAAATTCATTCAAAATTTCCCTAAATTTTTCGTTCTATTAAATATTATTAATAGAATTGAGCCGAAGGTCGTAGGTTCGAATCTCGCTCGTGACACTGACTTTTTATTATCATAATTAAAAACCACAATTAATTGAAAGGTATTGGTTGGTGAAGCGGACTACGAAAAGTAGTAAATTATTCAATGAAATTCAGTAGAAATCATGAATTATAAATTGCAAGTATGGGGCCGCGGTAGCCGAATGGTTAGCGTGAGAGACTCTCGGCTCGTAGACACCGCGGTCGCGGGTTCGATTCCCGCCGTCGCCTCTGGCCTTTCTTTCACGATATCCTTCCCCCAAAAGACAAATACGCAATAAATAAGTACAGAAAGTCTGGCTAGATATGAAAAGGTTCACGATGCCATTAAAAAGAAACCTAGAAATAAAACTTCTAGTTATTAAAGAATAATTGTTAAAAAAAAGTTAAATTTACGGGTTTAAATTTATAGAATGTATCATGGGAAGAGAGAGAGAAAGAGAGAGAGAGAGAGAGAGAGAGAGAGAGTCAATCTGCATGTGGTATCGACTGTAGGTGACAGCCTTGTCGAAAGGGAAAATTTCAAGCATAATTTCACGGAAATATGTTATTTACGGCGGCCAATCATTATAAGAAGAATATACTCGACGTGGGGCGTTATTATAAAAGGGGGCGAAATGGAGAGAGGCACTGCTCCGGAGCGGAGGTGTGTTTTCTAGCCGATAAGAGGGGCCTGTCTGACAGTGGTTGTCAAAAAACCGAATATGACGGCTCAAGACTGCCGAGGCCAAGTATAAGGGATCAGTCGAGCTTATACATTCTATCGGATTTCCTTTTCTCTTTTTTTTTCCCCCGATGTCATTCAAACCATTTGGAATCGGATTTCCACTCATATCGGAGAGAAATCCCACTTTTAAACCACTCTTCAACCTCCCCGATGAATATCAAAATGATTGGTTCGGAAAAAAAAGGCGGAAGTCTGATACAAAATTATTTGTTATTTGTAATATAAATGCATTTAAAATCTTGTCCTTAATACAATTAATAAAGTTTTTTTAGATCTTAATGTACCTTTTACTCATTTTTCATGATAAAAAGTAACATAAGCATCTACCTTTTTTTTTCAATAACTTTATAAGCAGTAAAATAAATCTTCCGTTTGTTAGGGTTAATCATCTTCACTGAGAACTCTCAAAATACTCAAATTTCTATCTACTCAGTCCAAAACCAAATGAATAATTATTCTGTTCTTTATATGAATGTAAAGACCTTTATCCTTTTATATTCTTACAAAAACGATTTCCCATAATAATTATTATTTCTTAAAGAAGCAGAAATTAATCAAAAGATTTATGAAAGTAAAAAAAAAAAAAAAAATTGTCCCGACAAATTTAATGGAACTGGAAGGTATGGTCGGAGCTTTGGTAGTGGGCTTGCTTTTAAGGGACAAAAAGCCCGTATTTTGTTAGAATTACTTTTACCGAAGCAATTTTTTCCTCCTGAGGATGTGAAATGGCATCAAGTTTCATCTTCTCGGCTGGAATGAAACTCAATTCAGACTGTCTGGGTGTTTTGTCATCGTGACAATTTGAGCGACAAAGAAAATTTTCATTCCACTCTGGGCTCAATACGGCACAAGTGGAGAATATCGGAAGAATAACAACGCTGTTATTTTGTCTAAAATAAATAAATCCATTACATAACTTCAAATTTAAAAAAAAATTCTAAAGACAAGACAGAATATTATTTCAATAACTAAAATAAAATTTTAAAATTGGTTAGTTCATCTACATTCCTTCTACAAACTAAAATCTCAATATAAATGATAACACATTTAAGAGTGTAAATGCGACAAATTGGGTAATAATCATCATTGCGGTAAGGTTGCATAAAATCCAAATACATAATTTTATGTTTGTTTTGTTATTTTATACAATCCGTACAATAATTCCCCTGCTGAGTAATGATGGAATGTTTTCTGTAAATTCTAACAGGTTACGTATTTCATAAATAAAAACGGTCTCAAAAAAACTAGATAATTTATCAAGGGTAATGAGTGTAAAGGTCATAACATCATGAAATAAAACGCATCCCCATGACATAATTATACACAAACAATTTGCTATAAAACAACAAAAAGCAACGTCGGAAAAATTATTAACATTGTTTTTAGCAGAAAAATATTTTTAAACAATTCAGTAAATAAAGTAATTTGTCTCTCTTTTATGCATCCATTTTTATATTCCTACCTTTCCATGTATTTATGTTTATGTTTATTCTTTATTATGTGGGTTCTCGATTTTTTCTCTCATTAGTTTACGTGTCACGAGTTCTCAAATTTATTTTATCTACTAAACGAGCTTTGCCTTATTAATTTTATATATTTTCATTTTTTCTTCTATATTTACATATCGACACTTTTATTCGTATCCTGTTTCTTCTGTTCTCCTTTCCCTGGTTAAGTATTACACTTTATATTATCTTCTTTTTAATTTTCTTTAAGTTTTCTTATTTGTTTATCTTGTTAACAATATTTCCTCTTTTGTTTTCTTCTTTTTCCTATATCTACCATAATTTTTCCACAGTTTGTATTACTCCAACCTTATTTGTTTTAATTCGGTTACTTCGGACTATCTCTCTCTCTCTCTCTCTCTCTCTCTCTCTCTCTCTCTCTCTCTCTCTCTCCTGCCTGTTTGTCTGTCTGTCTTTCTCTTTCTTTCTCTTTCTCTCCCCCCTCTCTCTATTTTTTCTGTCTGTCTGTCTGTCTCTCTATTTCTTTCTCTTTCTCTCTCCCTTTGTCCCTTTCTTTCTCCTTCTCTCTCCCCCTCTCCCTGACTTTCTTTCTTTCTCTCTATCTCTTTATCTCATTCTATCTCCTTCTCTCTTCCATTATCTCTTTGTCACTCCCCCTCTCTATTTTCTTTCTCTCTTTTTAACCCTTTCTCCCTCTCTTTCTCTCTCCCCGTCTCTCTTTCTCTTTCTCTTTATTTCTCTCCCTCACTATCGCTCTCTCTCACTCTCTCTCTCCTGCCAGTTTGTCTGTCTGTCTGTCTCTCTCTTTCTCATTCCTCCCCTCACTCTCACTTTTTCTGTCTGTCTGTCTCTCTACTTCTTTCTCTTTTTCTCCCCCTTCTCTCTATTTTTTCTGTCTGTCTGTATCTCTATTTCTTTCCCTTTCTCTCTCCCCCTGCCCCTTTCTTTCTCTATTTCTATCTCCTCCTCTCCCTTTCTTTCTCTCTCTTTTTCTCTTCCCTCTCTCTTTTTATCCCTTTCTCTCTCTCTTTATCTCTCCCCTTCTCTCTTTCTTTATGTCTTTATTTCTTTCTTTCTCACGCTCTCTCTCTTTCTCTCTCTCTCTCTCTCTCTCTTTCTCTCTCTCTCTCCTCAATTAAAATATCTAAAAAGTCTAACAATTGTGAGTCGCGGACAAGAAGGCGTCTAACCATTTTACACGCCTTTTTTCTATTATTCTTCCTTTAAAAATCAATTGGCTGCGAGCAAATTGTGGCAGTACGAAACTCTATTGTTTTCTCAATACTTTGAATACATTTCATTTATACGCTTTTGCTTTTTTTTTTTTTTACAACATTGAATTCAGAACAATTTTAATAAACAACATTGAACAAATTCAGACTTTTTTATTATTTTCATTTCCCCTAATGTTCGTTTTAATTGCTGTTTCTTTTTCCTCTTTTCTTCTGAACAAAGCAGCGCATAAATTGAATCTAAAATCTAATGGATTCTTGTAAAGTTATACAGGCGGTTCCGCGAATGGATGGACTGTTCTAAGCAGGTCGATTGCAATTAATCATCCCAGATCCGCCTAATATGGTTGGTAACATTGATTGGTATTTCGCGAAGGCCATTCAAAGTTTCATGAAAGTAAAAAATTTTCCTTATTTTATTTGCCTATATTTCGTGTAACGATCAAAAACGTAATTTTCTATCAAGTTTATAGGAAAATAAAACATTTTCCTTATTTTTCTGGTATTTGTTAAAATATAATGAAGTTTAAAATAGTGAAAAAGCGTATCAATGAAGTTTATTGTTTTTAGAAGTTGATTTTATTTATTACTATTTTCGTGGTCCGCTTGTCCAATTAATAATATCTTTCTATTACTTACGATTTTTTAGTTTAGATTAAAAAAACTCACTCCTTCTTAAAAAGAGTTAACATCAATAAGTTGTTTTGCAACGGCCGGATTTCGAGCACTTTAGGTCATCTTCAGCTTGAAGGACTTCTATAACCTGATGGTCAGCTAAAAAAGGGCTCGAAATCCGAATAGTTGGAAAACTTACTGTACTACACTGAACATTATAAATAAATTGAGGTTTTTAGTTGGGATAAAAAATAATCAGTGTCATTGGCGGGATTCGAACCCACGACCTTCGACCAGAACCGCCGCTACTCGAGCACTTGAGCTATCGTGACTTCGATCCACTCGGACATTCAAAAGTTTGAACAATTTCTGTATATGCTCATGTGGTAGAGCAGCGGTGTATCTGGCCTAAGGTCGTGGGTTGGTTATTTATAATGTTCAGTTGTTTCACGAAATGTTTATATTTTTTATGAACGTGAGCTTTCGAGGCTTAACTGGCCTTCCATCATTTTGGGACCAGAGTCAATATGATAAAAAAATCGAATTAATTCTGAAGATGAGGCAAGTCGTACTTTAGACGCTTTATTATTAAAAAAAATATTCAGAAATCGTGAGATGCGGTCTGCTGTGACGTAGCTTTTAGCAAAACATTCTGTTTATCGTGCCAACGTTTCCAACTTTATTGAGATCATCTTCAGTGCTTTGTTTCGTGTTGAGACTGAGCCGAAGATGATCTCAATAAAGGTCGAAATGTTGTCACGATAAAGAAAATATTTTTCTGAAACTTACATCACATCAGACCGGCATCTCACGTTTTTTGAATAATCATGTACAAACGGTCACTAATCATCTCTCAAAATTATTAAAAATTTTGTCTTTTCATAAACACTTAATGGGAAACAATTGACAACTTTAAAATAATCGTGTTTACACTTAAACAAAGACATCGAAAAAAGATTCGACCTTACTAGATTTACAAAGAAGTTAATATTCCACCTCCCCCGACGCTGCTCCAGCCGAGGGAAAGACTAAACAATAGGGGAACTTTTGCAATTTCCGTCAACGAGGCCATCCCAACTCGGCGAATACGGAAGGTTATTCCTAACTGTGTTTGCAATGATAAATCTCAATGACTACTTCTCAGAATAAACGTATTTCTTGTCGCAAACCGTTTCCGCGCTTTACCTCACATGGAAGGAGTTGAAAACTCAGCTTCGAACGATTAGACTAAAACTGGAACATCCATTAAATTCAAAAATACTTATTTAAACTATATTTTGAATATATTGATTTTATTGTTATAAAATTAGATAATTAAGGTAAAGAGATAATTGAGTTAAAATTTCACCTGGAGAACTGTTTAGCAGTTCACGAGGTAATAACCATAATAAACTGTATATTTTCCAAGGCGAATAATTTTTATGTAAAAATAAAACTTATTTGAAGTTTATGTGAAAACACAAGGTTTTGATGAAACAAAAAACTTTTAGATAAAGTTTATAAGTTCTTTATAAGTATAAAGTTTGAAATTCCGCTCACCCCCACCTTCTCCTAGACCGTTATTTGGAAAGGATCTTTTTCCCAGCGCTCACTTTCATGAGGATTGCCGTGTCAGTTAGCTTATGAAGAAACATTTTCCACGTCAGCCTTCCCAGGAGAGATTGAGTAAGTTTTCTCGTTTGCATATCTAAAACGATTTTATAGGGTTCTACTCAAGAGCCTTTTTTCAAAAATAAAAAAAAGAAGAGTGGAAAAATCGCCAGTAAAGCGCGATGCAATTTCAAACCCGTCGGCCTTACGTCATCTGCATGTTGGTTTGAATCTATTCCAGAAAACGACGAAGAAACAGAAAATTCATAAAATTCAGAATGTACACAATAAGAATATATACAAAATAATTTACATTTCAATCAGAAATCTAACTTCAAAAGCTATCTTCAATTAAGTCTAATTAATTATTTTAAAATAATTAAACATCTTGTGTTGTATGTCTTTTTCCGGTATACATTTAGTACCATTAAATTATTGAAT
>JASJUQ010002780.1:0-19370 GCA_039619505.1 Cimex hemipterus | reverse complement strand
CCTACATCACACCAGGCCGCATCTCGCGACTTCTGAATATTTTTTTTCTTTAGTTTTTTCCCACAGTGCGTTTATATTAATTGATTTTTTTTTTATTGCCAAATCACTCTTCGCCTTACTTTTCCTGGGCCGTTCTCCAGCTTTCTAAGTAATTTATTTCCGGTTTTTCTGGCGATTTCTAATATCAAATGTGTGTACTTGTATCATTTCAAAAATAGATTTCCATTTTAAAAGTCGATGGGCTTTTTAATCTTGTCTCACCGGTAATGGCTTTTTGAGTCAGGGACAGCAAGGTTGGGCGGGATCATTAGCCGACTTTAATTAATCTCCACGTCGGAGTGAAAAGGTTAACGCCGTTTATTGGGCGTCCCTCCTGGTTTCCTGACGCAAAGGGAAAAGGATTTTCAAAATTTAACGATTATTTAATCGCTAAATCCTTATTGGGCTAATCTTGTTATTCAATTTTTTCCTTTTATTATTCATAAAAAAAAGCGACCTCTTTGAGCTTAAAGAGAGGTTAAGATTTTCCATAAGGCCGTTCAATATTTATGAAGTTAATTAACGAATTTTCCCCCTGTTTCTAATTTCTATTACTACAGGTTGAAATATAGTTATTCTTTCTGCTGAAAAACTACGGGCCTAAAGCGTTTTCAAACTGACCTGAAAACCGCCACCAAATCGAATCAAGGGAAAAGGTCTACCGGCCCAATGAAACGTAAACACGAAATCAGAATCGTTCCGGCCGAATTCGATTAGAAAATAGTCCTCTTTCATATCAAGATGATTTTTTTTTTTTTTCTTTTATGGAATGTAAAATAATGGTGAAATGGAGATGGAGAACAATGCGTCCCTTCGTGTAAAACCTTTTTTCCTCGCGATTTCCTCCCTTTGTCAAGCGAAGAAAAACAGCCAACCAGGCCCGACGAAGGAACGTTTAAAACGTTACGAAAAGTATTGAAAAATCACCTTTCAAAGTTTAACTACTGAAGCACTTATCAAATCAAATCTAAACAGTGTTTACAATTGAAGAATCCTGAGATAGCAAACCTTGCACGTATCCTGTCTTATCTGCGGGGAATTTCGCTTTTGAGAAAGTGTCAATCTGCATTTCCACATTTCCAATTTTATTGTTATTAGATTGCCACAATTTCATCTTTATTATATCCATGTGGTCACTAATGAACACCCTATAAGTTAACAATAGAACTATACTTTTTTAAAAAAAAATCATTACATATTTAAAATTGTTTTTTTTTTATCCTCATTTTTGTCAATCAGCAATGAAATGTGCAAACTGTGGGTATGAACTTAATATTTTTACTGTATTTAGGCCACAGATTTCTTTCATCATATATATCAAATCCATCTTTTTTTTTGCCCTTCTTGTTTGTATCTCCAACATCGTACCTATTTATCAGCCAATTTGACCAATAAATCTATTTATTTTATTTCTCCCTAATAGTGTGTCTTATCGTGTCTTATCTTCCTTTCTCTGTCTTTTCTTAATCCACTGCTTAATTATTGTATTTTAAGTTTTTAGTTCTTTGTTACGTAATAATTATAACCGTTGATCATTTAATACTTTATTTTATAAAACCCTGTTCGTACAGCTTCCTGTTTTTCATTTAATTGTTTTTTGGCATGAGCATTTTTTTGTTCATTTAATGCTTTTTTATAAATCCCTGTTTTGTACAGCTTCCTTTTTTTATTTTATATATCAAGATTATACTAGGTTTTTCTTTTTCATTTAACTTTTTTTGGCATGAGCATTTTTTTGTTCATTTAATACATTTTTATAAATCCCTGTTCTGTACAGCTTCTTTTTTTTTAAATTTTATATAACAAGATTAAACTAGGTTTTTCTTTTTCATTTAACTTTTTTTGGCATGAGCATTTTTTTTGTTCATTTAATACTTTTTTATAAATCCCTGTTCTGTACAGCTTCCTTTTTTTATTTTATATATCAAGATTATACTAGGTTTTTCTTTTTCATTTAATTTTTTTTTTGGCATGAGCATTTTTTTGTTCATTTAATACTCTTTTATAAATCCCTGTTCTGTACAGCCTCCTTTTTTTATTTTATGTAATAAGACATATTCTACCTACTTATACTAGTTTTCTTATCCACTTCATTTTTTTGTTTTTTGCATGAGCATTTTTTGTTCATTTAATACTTTTTTTTACAAATCCCTGCTCTGTCCAGCTTTTTCTGTTTTATTTTATATAACAAGATATATTCTACCTACTTATACTAGGTTTTTCTTTTCCATTTAATTTTTTTTTTTTTTTGCATGAACGTTTCTTGTTCATTTAATACTTTTTTTTAAATCCCTGTTCTGTACTTCTTAGTTTTATGAAACTATTTTATATTATTTATGGTTCTTTGGCGTAATTTTCCTTTTTCCCATCCTTCTTTTTTCTACTCTTTTCCTATTTTTTCCCTTTTTTAGTATCACCATTTTTCGCTTCTACTATTTTTTATGTTTCAGATTGTACATTTCGTTTATGGTTTCTTCTTAGCTGTCCTCTTTCTACTTTCGTGGTGTTCTTTCTTTATGTTCATTAATTTTTATCTACTCTACTTATATATTTTTTATGCATGTGCTTAGGTAAAATCTCTTTGTTGCCTGTTATTTCTTCTAAGTAAATTTTTTTTTTTTTTAGTTTATAATTTTATTTTATACCATTTATGGTTCTTTGATATAATTATCCTTTTTTATTCCTCTTTTTTCTATTATCTTTCTATTTTTTTTTTTTAGTATTTGTCATCTATTATTCCTATTTTTTTGGGTTTCAGGCTGCACATTTTATTTGTATTTCATTCGTAGCTGTCCTCTTTCTACATTTGTGGTGTTCTTTCTTTGTGTCCATCACTTTTATCTACTTTACTTATATATTTTTATGAATGTGTTTTGGTGAAATTTCTCTATTGCCTGTCATTTCTTTTAGATACAAAATTTCTTAGTTTTATGAATTTATTGTATATCATTTATGGTTGTTTGGCATAATATTCCCTTTTTCATTCCTCTTTTTTTAATAATTTTTCTATATTGTTTTAGTATTTGTCACTCATTTTTCACTTCTACTATTTTTTAAGTTTCAGGCTGTAGATTTCATTCATATTACCTTCTTACCCGTCCTTTCTACATTTGTGGTGTACTTTCTTTGCGTCCGTACAGCATATTTTAATTAAAATGTTTATTTCTAATTATCTTCGACATAAATTCATAAGTTTTGTTTTAACTTTTACACGATATTAATTTAAGCCACTCCTTTTATTTTTCTACCCCTTGTTCTCTGACGTATCTTCCATATTTTCCCCCCAATCATCAAAAGAAAATTTGCCGTTCTTCATAATTCCACTAGTTTTCGTGGTCCGCTTGACCAATTCATATATTAGAATTAATTAATTAATGCTTTTAGTTGAGATAAAAAAAAGTGAGCGTCACGAACGGGATTCGAACCCACGACCCCATCGGCTTGATACGCGGCTACTCTACCACTTGCGCCATCGAATCCTCAAATAATTCCAAAAACGAGGGAAAATTGAAAAGGTGGGGTTGAGATGGGAAATTAGTGCCCGAGTGGATCAAGGTCACGATAGCTCAAGTGGTAGAGAAGCGTCGAATCTAGCCGAAGGTCGTGGGTTCGAAACCCGCTCATGACACTGACTTTTTTTTATCTCAACTAAAAGCCTTAATTAATTGAAAGTTCTTCTTAAGTTTATTTTTATCTTCCACACGACTATACTTAAGTCTACTATTTGTTCTTCCTTCTTTTTCTTGTTATAATACTAAAATCTGCTATTCTGCTTGTTTTGTTTGTTTTTTTAATAGCCTATTGTCATAATATTTATTGTACTTTATATTTAACCATTTTTCTTCTGTTTTAGCCGACAACTAATTTTCTTTCTTTTTCACCTTTTTGAAAATTCCTCTCACCTAAACCCTTGTAACTTTTGTTTTTAGACTATAGTTCCATATGCCCCTCATATTATTCTAATGTGAGTTGTTCTTTTGATATTTGTTTTTTTTTTTAATATAAAATACTTTTTTTTTGTATTTCGTTTAACTGGTATATTTCGAATTATCATCTTTACATGAGATCCATTTTTATGCTATTTTAACTTACTGTTACCCAGCTTTACTTTATGAATATACTTCATAATTTAATCATAATCTTTGAACTTAGCTTTAATTATTATAGAAATTTAGCTTTTTTTATTGATCTTTTTCTACCCCGACGAAAATTTTTCCAAAGGCTCATCCACGGTTAAGGATCTTGGATTTCTTCGTGATTGCTTGTCCTGTGGCTAACTGCTTGTGAGAGCGGTGTCGGGTATCGTCGATGTAGGTGGTCCCTGGAGCTTCGCCGAGTCGTTATTCATTAAATTTACACTAAGTTTAATCATTTCTAATTTGTTTTAGTTTTTAACGAATTCTTTTTCCAAAATCCGAATTTCTAGATGGAAATGTCATTAGTCAAACGTCCGTTTTGAAAATCGTATCGCAGGGATTCGATCACTTTCGACCTGGGCCTTGATTAGTTCATGCGGCGGATAATTAAAAAGCCGGAAATTAGGCGATAAAGTGTCTTTCCTTAATAGAGACATCTGCCGATGAATCACGGGCGGCCGCTGTTACCTGATCCCACGATCCTTTGTCTCCCGGTTATGATTTATGCCGGCCGTTTTTCAACATCCTGCGTTGATTGGCCGATTTTAATTATGACGGCTTTATTTAATAAAAGGAGAAAAGCCCGAATCGCCGCATATGGCGCGTTTTATAACTGAAATGAATTTTTTAGCAGATGACGCTAAAACTTAAAATTCTTTAAATGAACTACTCAAGAAAATTATCAACGAAAAAAAAAACATCCGGTTCGGTGTTGATCCTTAAATTAACGCCAAATATACAAAGAAACGTGACTTTTTTTTTTGTCCGTGATTGAGAAACGGTGCGAACGACCGGACCAAATCGGCTAAGCTGGCGAATAGCCTACATCAAAGTATGTGAAATGTTTACTATTACGATTAGGAAACACTTGAATACAATTCGAAACGCAAAACAACCTTAGGTGTGCATTTTTCCTTAAAATAATTTAACCCTTTTCATTCTAGAATTATTGACGGTTGGGAATGGTCGGAATGTGTTTTCAACTCTAACGAATTATTTGGATGATTATAAAGTTGTTCAAGTGTTGTATAATTATAGGATCCGTTACAGTTCGTGGTCCGAGTGACGAATTAATATTTGTCAATTAATTATTATTTATGAAAGGAATTGGTTCAGATAAAAAAGTCAGTGTCACGAGCGGGATTCGAACTCACGACCTTTGGCTAGACGCGCCGCTACTCTACCACTTGAGCTATCGTGACTCTGATCCTCTCGAGCGAGAGAAAATTCAAAAGATAGGGTTCAGATAGGAGGAAGACACATAACTCAGGTGGTAGAGCAGCGGCGTATCAAGCCGTAGAGCGTGGGTTCGAATCCCGCTGGTGCCATTGACTTTTTTTTATTTTGACTAAAAACCTTAATTGAATTATAGAGTTAGTTGATTTGCGGAATAAATGGATGATTGAAATTATATTTATAATTATAATTTCGATGGTCATAGGTTGGATGGGTGTTTAAATTGTACGAGTTTCGATCGACCTTCATCAGGATAGTTGGAAGGTTGCGGTGATTGTTTGATTTTTCCATCCATGATCATAACGATAATTGGATGGTGAAAGATTTTGATTTTCATTATTCGGAAATCGTGAGATGCGGTCTGGTGTAATGTAGGTTTCAGAAAATCATTTTCTTTATCGTGCCAACGTTTCGATCTTTATTACGATCATCTTCAGAGCCTGGGATTTACAAACTTCGTTTAAATTAAAAAAAAAATTATTGCATTGTATTCACTTTTTTCCTCAGCCTACATGTATTTGTTAAATTTAAACAATGAGTTATTATGACTTGGAGTGAACTCGTGGTTCGATGTCCCGGTAGCTCAAGTGGTAGAGTAGCGCCGTAAGGTCTTTGGTTCGAATCCCGCTCGTGATACTGTCTTTTTTAGCTCAACTAAAAACCTTAATTTATTGAATTATACAAAAAGTTAAATGGATGAACGTTTGGTGGATCGGTGGCTTAAATTGATAAATATATGATTTGTAGGATAAATTATTTGATAACTTTATGATAATGAATAGCTTTTTTTGAGCAGTTATGATAAATTGATTGATACATGTACTGGTTGTTCGTCAGTCGACCCTTGGTTGTTGGAATCATGGGAGACAGTGTCGGTAAGTGTAATCGAAAGTTATTAAATTACACCCAAAACTCTAGTTGGTCGATCGATCGTATGTTAAGTTGGATGTTTGAGTCGTTGGTTATTGGAAAGTTGAATGGGTAGTTTGTTGGTCGATAAACGGATAAATAGATTACAAAATCTACATTCTAATGGACATGGAGGTCATTGGATCTCTTACAGTTATGATTGTGGGATGGTCAAATAGATGTATAGGTTGATCAATGGTTATCACGATAGTTGAATAGAGGTATAGGTTTATCAGTGGGTATCAGGATGGTCGAATAGATG
This sequence comes from Cimex hemipterus, assembly GCA_039619505.1. Classification (NCBI taxonomy): domain Eukaryota; kingdom Metazoa; phylum Arthropoda; class Insecta; order Hemiptera; family Cimicidae; genus Cimex; species Cimex hemipterus. The sequence continues at coordinate 12,788 of JASJUQ010002780.1, read as the reverse complement.
TATAGGTTAATCAATGGTTATCAGGATGTTTGACTAGATGTATAGGTTGATCAATGGTTACCAGGATGTTTGATTAGATGGATAGGTTGATCAATGGTTTTCAAGATAGTTGAACAGATGTATAGGTTGATCAATGGTTATCAGGATGTTTGACTAGATGTATAGGTTGATCAATAGTTTTCAAGATGGTCCAACAGATGTATAGGTTGATCAATGGTTATCAGGATGTTTGACTAGATGTATAGGTTGATCAATGGTTATCTGAATGGTCGAACAGATGTATAGGTTGATCAATGGTTATCACGATAGTTGAATAGATGCATAGGTTTATCAGTGGGTATCAGGATGATCGAATAGATGTATAGATATATGGTTTTATCGTCGACGTTACGAAAATTTATTGATTGTTTAATGGTCGATCAACGTTTATACGGATGGTTGGATGATTATTAGAATAATTGAATGTGTAAATGTACATGGTTCATGGCTGACTTTTTGACTGATTGTTGGATGTCTATGGATGTTAATGAGCTGAATAGTTGAATAGATGCGCGGAAGCTTTATCGATTGTTAGACGTTTGTATTGATTGAATAACTAGATGATCCGTTAGTGGATGGATGATCCAACGGCGGATATAGGATGGACGTGAGGAAAGAAGAGACATAGTTATAGAAAAGATAGGCCTGTGTTATCATGGTCAAGATCTCTCGCAATTTTAGAGGATTCTTTGTTGTTCTTATTTCAAAGATGATTGACGTTTGGACGTTATTACGTTAGTCCTTGGCCCTGGATTTCCAATTCTTTTTCACCCAGCATGACCTAATGGGACCGTCCTTCAGTTGGCAAAACTTTTGTGAAGAAACCTAAACGTTTAGAACCAATCGGAGGCTCATTACCTTTTTGTCACGGATTAGGGACAACTTGGTAAAACATTGCCCAAGGCTGTTGCCAATTTAGCCGCTCGATTTCACTCGGTTCCGAAATGGCGAGGTTTCCTCGAGGCGCGGCCCCCTCGGAGGCCGGCCCTTTTGTCAAGTCCTCATTGACTGATTTCGCGTTGTGAATAAACGCGCGGCCGTTTGAATGAGGCCCAGAGACAAAAGTGCCATTGTCTCAAGAGGCAGTTACTGATTAAATGACCTGTCTCTGAATAGGTAGGAAACTATGAGGAAATCAGGGGCGCCAGACGATGTTAGTGACCTCGTCGTACCGAAACTTCGTCTCGAAACGATGGGAAAATCCCTAAATTTTATTTAGGTTAAAAAAAGATTCAACATAATATTCCTTGTTTAAACATTCAACTTGACATGTTACACTCTGGGTAATTTAGCATATGAGATGGTGACCCAAAATTGAGAAAGAAGGCCTTAATTGGCACTTAATTTATCACGTTTAATAAAGACAAAAAAGGTGGATCTAGAAAATAAAGAAAAAAATTTCCTTCCGCAGAAGTAAGTTTCCCAATTTGCTTAATTGCCCACCTTGTCGATGGACGCATGTAGCGGCTTCATGGGGACTTCGGCCTTCATTAAATGGTCGCATCTGTTCCACCGGCCGATTGATTTAAATAAAAAAAGGGAAACGAACGGACCGCTGGCCGCTGACCAATCCATATGGAGACACGCAAACGTTGCCCACGCGTTGATTACAACCCGATTACAATTCTAAGAAATAAATGTAAACTGCTTTATTAGCGTTTGTGTTAGTTTTTCATGTGGAGCGAGGCAAAAATCACGATGTCAATGGCTATTGGCGTTCGGTGATTATGCCAGTTGAATATGTATTTATGCTATCTCCTTTCTCTCTCTCTCTCCCCCTCCCACTCTCTTTTTTTCTCTCTCTCTCCCCTTTTATATGTATTTTTCCATCTCATCTCTCTTTTTTTACTTTTTCACTTTATATTCTTTTCCATTCTTAATTTCCCTTATTATGTTGTTTTTTTCTATTCACCTTTCTATATCACTTTGTTTTTTTTCTATTTACCTCTATATTTCGCTCTATTTATCTATAGTTCTGCCTTTCTGCCTCTACTTCACTCTCTCTTTCTCTCTTTTTTTCTCTCTCTCCATTTATATCTATTTATCCATCTCATCTCTCTTTTTTTACTTTTTCACTTCATATTCTTTTCCATTCTTAATTTCCCTAATTATGTTTTTTTTCTATTCAAATTTGTTTTCTTTCTATTTCACACCCTCTCTCTCTCTCTCTCTCCCTCTCCCTCCTACTATCTATCTATTAACCTTCCTACCACCTTCTAACTCTCTGGCATTATTTCTTCTCTCTCGACCTCTATCTCCCTATTTTTCTGTCAATTTATCTATCTACTACTGTCTAACCGTCTCCTTTGTATTTCTTTTTTTTCCTCTCTCTCTCTCCATATTCCCGCTCACCTTTATAAATTCATTCGGAATTCACTAAGAAGTTGTATCAATCACAGATTCACACTACTGTTACCATACTCGTTTAAGTTCGCCTTTCACCCTCCCAGAAATCCACACATACTAACTCAAAAGTTTATGAACTTCATGGATGTATCAACTGTATAAATCAATCACGAACTTAGCCACTCCAATTCTTCTTTCATTTGCTTACAAATTATCATAAACTCAATTAATCACAACCAGAACCTGACCCCCTCAGCCTCCCCTGTGTGGATTTGATCCTTCCTTATTTCACATGGTTCGGCGATAATTAAACGAGCAATAGTCAGTTTATTAGTCTACTATTCGTTTTAATTCTTGTCTGGTGAGAGAGGTAGATTTCTGTTGTCCACCACTTTGGCTGTTTTGCACCTGACGAGTTCATCCATTTTTCTGTCGTTTCTTTGCCCATGCTTGTTGTATTGATCGTCATGGTCCAAAGGGTGTATGCTCGTCATGTCCTTTAAGAAGTTCCCAGACCATCTTTGAGATGAATTGTCTGAAATCTTCAGTGCTGCTTTGCTGCCGTGCACTTTTTGAGTCTCTATGAGTGTTCAGGTGAAATACTGATAGTGTGTGGACATGAAGTTTCCCTAGGAATTAATTTGAAGCTTAAGCACTTTCACTCTCTATTGTCACTATCGCGGGTTTAGATTTCACTTAAAGCCGTTTTGGCTTTACGCTTCTTCAGTGAGAGAAAAACGGCTTCATCAGGAAGGAAGGAAACATACAGGGAATTGAGACGTACTATCGACTTCACGGATCTTCTCCGGCCCGAATGTTATTGGAATCTGATCTCTCGGTTTGATCTCTTTAGATAGGAAGACAACCTTTTACATAAGCTGGTTTTGGTGAGTTAATGATTGTAAAGAGTAAAGTGGCCAGCGGGGGGCGAAAACCGTCGCATTATTCATCCGCCGAGTCGCCGACGCCGCCACTACCGGAAACCGAACACGGGCAATTAATTCTTCGGCTTTTATTTTTTTAATTCGGCTCCGAGGGAACACTTTCAAATGGCCCGTGGTCCGACTACCTGTTTTACCTGGATTTATCGCCGCCGGCTTTCCTCGACCGTTTAACCGATGAGTATTATTAATATTGTTTGTTTCGTCGGCGTGTGATGAACGGCCACTATCCTGGATATGAATTGTACAGGCCGACTTTACATTTGTTCAATTATGCCCTTGTTTATAGGAGGCATTAACAAAACGGGACGGCGATTTTATTTATTTTTTTTTTTTAAACATATTGATGATGGCAATAATAATTACTTTATTTTCCTTGTATTACAATACAGCTCAATATATTTTTCTCTAACCAGAAATAAGTCACCTAAATCGACTTTTGTAGAATGATTTTAGCGTGTTTGGCTGAAGTATTACGTATTTTGATGATTCTACACTCCAAAATATCGGACAAGTAAAAAATAAATAATAATAAATATATAATATAAATAAAAGCTAACAAAGCTTATCAACAACCAAAAAAAAAACTTCTAAATTTTTTAGAACTATTTTTTCAAGTAAGCTATTTCATAATTCGATTAATTAAGTTTTTTGGTTGAGAAAAGATCAATGTCAGGTGCGGGATTCGAACCCACGACCTTTGGCTTGATACACCGCTACTCCACTACTTGAGCTAGCTTGACTTCCACTCGGACATCAACTTCCCGTCTCAACCCCACCTTTCGAATTTTCCCTCGGCCGAGGGGGTTAGAGCAGCGGCGTATTGGGCCTGAACGTCGTGGGTTCGAATCCCGCTCGTGACACTGACTTTTTTTTATCTCAATTAAAAAACCTTAATTAAGTGAAAGATATCAATTGGTCAAGCGGACCACGAAACTTAGTAAATTGAACTATTTCATCATTTTTAGCATCCCTAGGGATCCCTAAGCTATAAATTTTTACATGAATTTAAATTTATTGATTTTTTCAACCCTTAATTTTTTCAATTTTTTAAGAAGCCATTATTGGATTATCTGGTTGAAACGGCTATAATTCAAAAAAAGGGCTAAATAGATTTTAAAGTCAAACATACCATTCGAAAGAAAAAGAACGTAGCTTTATAAGTTTAAAGTAAATGATTATAAATCGTTATTTACAGATGAAAAAATATTAATTACATATTGGTTTATTTATTGAGAGATCGTGAGATGCGCTCTGTTGTGATGTAGGTTTCAGAAAAACATTTCCTTTATCGTGCCAACGTTTCGATCTTTATTGAGATCGTCATCAGGGCTCGAAGTGTTTGTCTTCTGTGCCCACGTGACATTCTTGCGTGCCGTTTTGGGAGTCAAGAGCTCTGAAGATGATCTCACTAAAGGTCGAAATATTGGCACGATAGAGAAAATGTTTTTCTGTAAACTACATCACACCAGATCGCATCTCACGATATCTGAATAGTTATCGATTAACGGTAACTAATCTCTACACATTATTTCTATCTTTGATTATCTAAACTCACCGTAACTTTTTGTTCTTTCACACCCCTCTTTTATGTAATATGTATTATGTAAAATATATATATATGATTTCTATAAGAATTATACAAAATAAAAAAATTATTTCCCAGAATTTAACTTTTTTTATGGAAATAAAGTTCGATTTCAATGTTTGATACAGTTCTCAAATCTGCTTGACAATTCCGAGAAGTCGTTCTCGGAATATCTGGTCGAAACTTTTAAAAGGATCTTGAGGTCAAACATACCATTTGAAAGTAAAAGAACGTAGCTGTTTAAGTTTAAAGTAAATGATCATAAATCGTTATTTACAGATGAAAAAAAAATCTATTAATTCATCTTGGTTAATATTGAAACAGAAATGTCCTGCAACCAAGACTATTCTGATTTGGTACGATTTATAGAGTTGAATCAAGAAAACACCGTTTTTTCCATATTTTCCCAAACATTCTACCAAACAACAAAAGCAAAGTAGGTCAGAAAGTGGTCAAAACTCGGATTGGACTTTTTTTTTTTAACTTCAGCTCATAGGCCAGAGCCACGGATTGGACTTCACTGTCGTGTTATAGCGTTGAAAAACCCATAGATACTGATTTTTTTTTACTGATATTTTCGACCACCCCCTGACATTTTTGGCACACGCTCTAACATCATTTTTCTCAAAAGCTACTGGACCGATTTTCATGAGTGGTAATTCGTCTTTAATGAATTGTCAAGCGGATTTGAGAACTGTATTAAACATTAAAATTAGACTATTATTGCCTTTAAACAGAAAGGATAATTTCTGGGAAATAATTTTCCTGTTTGGTGTATTTTTTATAGAAATCTTTTTACATACTTTTATGGAACATACGTCATTAAAAAGCTAACTTCTTCTTTCAAATGGCATGTTTGACCTTAAGATCCTTTTATAAGTTTCGACCAGATATTCGAGAACGACTTCTTGGAACTGTCAAGCGGATTTGAGAACTGTATCAAACATTAAAATCGAACTTTATTTCCATTAAAAAAAAAGTTAAATTCTGGGAAATAATTCTTTTATTTTGTTTATTTCTTATGGAAATCATTTACATATTTTTATGGGACATGCGTTATTAAAAAAGCTAACTTCTTCTTTCAAACGGCATGTCTGACCTTTAGATCCATTTAAAGGTTTAGACCAGATATTCCGAGAACGACTTCTCGGAATTGTCAAGCAGATTTGAGAACTGGATCAAACATTAAAATTGGTCTATTATAGCTATTTAAAAAAAGGATAATTTCTGGTAAATAATTTTCTTATTTCGTGTATTTGATTTTAATAGAAAGTTTTTACGTATTTTTATGGGACATATATCGTTAAAATGTGAGTTTCTCTTTTTTCAAAAGGCACGTTCGACCTTAAGATCTTTTTAAAGGTTTAGACCAGATATTGCGAGGACGACTTCTTGGAACTGTCCAGCGGATTAGGTGAGAACTGTATCAAACATTAAAATCGGACTATTATCTACATTAGAAAAAGGTTAATTTCTGAGAAATAATTTTCTTATTTTGTGTATTTTTTATAGAAATCTTTTAGAAATTTTAATGGGACATGCGTTATTAAAAAGCTAACTTCTTCTTTCAAATGGTATGTTTGACCGTAAGATCCTTTTATAAGTTTCGACCAGATATTCCGAGAACGACTTCTTAAAAATCGAAAAGATTTTGTGTCAAAAATCGACAAATTTAAATTCAAACGAAATTTATATTCACGGGTCTCTAGAGGGTCTAAAACTAAATTTCATACTATTTCGCGAAAACTTTTTATAACCTAGTTTACTTGAAAAATATTTGTTTTTTTAAGGAATTTTTTGGTTATTCAAAAACTTTTATAGGTTTTCTTATAATTAAATTTTAACCTATGTGAAAACTACAATAAAATGGTATATCCAAATAGTTGATTTGAATGCACAGAAATGACATACAAATATTAAAAAACTGAAAATTTCTACTTTTAAATTTTTTGGCGAATCCAGGTCCTAGTCACAAAAAGTGGAAGTGTACAAATGTTTGGTCCAATTCCGTTACAGACCAACCTGGTCCTTCGTTAGCCGTAAAATTTTGATATGTTTGATTTAAAGAAATAAAAAGTATTGTTAGAAATGGTCGTTTAGGGAAAATGGATGGTTCGTAATGATCCCTGGTATCCCTGACAAAAGGAACCCTTGTTTAGAAGTCAGGAGAATAAAGCAAGTCGGTATTTGGCTTAGGGGGGAAAGTATCGAAAGCTCCCTTCTTTTTCGTGGAAGTCAGAAATATTCAGGCGGAGGGAAATTAAGTGTGATTAAAAGTGGTGTTTATCTGGGGCCGTGTTTCGTTTTAACACACCTTTTAGCGAGACGGCCGTCATGCTAGAAACCAATTTGTCCAGGGCCCGAATTAACATAAACGCTCCGGTATTTATAAGATTGTGTACCCATTTCTAGACCGCAGGATGATAAGCCGTCTAATAAGATTAAAACGCCATTATTTATTATCCCACGGCCGTTTAAAACCGGCGAGAGATCAGACCGAGGGAAAGCTGGTGGGGGGAGGAGGGGTTGGAAAGAAATACCCGGCCGGATAATGCCAAGGGGAAAATCACCGACTCCATAACACACGCCATTTAATAATCTGCACACCTCCATGGTTTTTATTGCCGGCAATTAAATTAATTACGGCTGAAATTCATACCCTTCTACCACTGATAAGAGCCTTGTTGTTCGTTTCTTCACGAGCTCGAATCAATACAAACCGGGCAATGAACAAGATGGTAATTTTTTTATTGTTGCTTGAAAAGTTTTAGTCTTCAGTACACCAACTGTCTCAGTCAGCTTTAATCCAATGTAAATATCGGGCCATTCAGTGGCATATCCAACCAAACGAAATTGAATCGACTGATCATCAAACTATTTATATTTTTAGTCAACCCTCCAACCATTTAGTTTAGTCATTCCTGGCCATTTTGGTCTGCCCCTAGTCTCGCTGGTTTCTTCTCTCAGGATTGTCTAATGCTGAATGCATTCTCACGCTACATCTTCTAGATAGTAAATACATTCGATACATATTGAGCTTGCGTGAGGTAGAACAGGATGATAATAACTCATATCGAGCTGTTGTGCAAAGTTTCAGGACGATGACCCCTCCCCCCATTCTTGCTAATAAATACATTCAATACATTTTAGCTTATGTGGAACAGGACCTCAAAACAGCCTTCTGGCTCATTGTACCTTCCTAGTTCCTTAGTTCAGTGCAATATACTCAATCCTTCTCCTTAGAAGACATTGACTGTCGCTGCAGCAATTTGATTCCCTAATTTTCTCCTTGTTAGGTTAAATCTCCATTCAGCTGTTGCTTCGTATTCGAAGATGATGTTAGTGGCTGTTTCCTCCTCACCATTACATAATCTCATGATCATCGTTGTGTATGTCCATGTGGTATAGATGTTTTCTCAGATACCAGTGACCGGTTAATAGTCCTATCCTGAGTTGATGATATCACATATCGAGCTGTTGAGAGCATTATAAGGATGAAAACTTATCGAGCTCTTTCTGTAAGTATCAAGATGATATCACATATTGAGCTGTTGTGAGCAGTATAAGGATGAAAACTTATCGAGCTCTTTCTGTAAGTATCAGGATGATATCACATATTGAGCTGTTGTGAGTAGTATAAGGATGAAAACTTATCGAGCTCTTTCTGTAAGTATCAGGATGATATCACATATTGCGCTATTGTGAGCAGTAAAAGGTTGAAAACTTACCGAGCTCTTGCTGTAGGTATCAGGATGCACCTAGTTGTACGTATGGCAACCCAGATTGACCTCTAGTGAAAAATGTAAGGATGGAACCTATCCAGGTTTCAAAAAGCTGATCTGAGAAGTAAAGAGATGGATTAACAAACCCATTTCAATACGACAAACATCGTGTGGAGCTCTTTCTAGGTGTAACAGGAAGCAGTACCAGGGTGACATCACATACAGAGCTTCTCTGAGTAGTTTCAGGTTGAAAACACTTAAGCTGTAGAAAGTATAGAGCACATATTGAGCTATTATGAGCAGTATAAGGATGAAAACTTGTCATGCTCTTGCTGTAGGTATCAGGATGATATCACGTATTGAGCCATTGTGGGTATAACGATAGATTTACATCTCGTGTTGAGATCGAGTACAATGTTTCAGTTTAGAAAAACCATCTGATATGAGACGTAACTGAATGAAAAATAGCCCATGTTGATTTATTGTTGAATTTGTCAGGACGATAACACACATAGGGCTCTAGTGATTGCCAATGTAGCTCCTGTGTTATGTGTCAGATGGAAATTCACATTCATCTCTTGTGATATGTAATAGGACGAGGAAAATGCACATAGAATTGTTGTGCAACGCATCTGGAGAATAACACCTTTCAGCTCTTATGAAAAAGACGATAAATAATCTACATTTTCCTTGTGTGAAATGCAACAGGTTAAATGTAAAAATCATTTCAATCTTTTAAAACAACATACCCAAATTTGACTAGGTAAGATATCGGAATGAATAAGAACATTTTGTGCTCTTCTATATTTCAGCATAATCCACATACATGAAAACTCTTATCGAGCCTTCGGTCAAATATACCAATCATGGTCTCCTGTCAAAACTCCAGCATCATGATTAATATATATTGACTTGAGAACCTGCTTCGTTGGATTTTCGTAATAGTTGTCTTTATCAAATATTTCTTTGAACTAGCGATTACTCGTGTTTGGAACAGCGAGATATTAAATCGTTTATTTTTATTTAAAACGTCTTTGTTTATTTAGTTTTTAATTTATAAGACTGCTGTAATGATTTTATTAGCCTGATTGATCCAAATGACTGACTTTTTACTTAAGGACAGTTGTGAACTATAACAGTAAAGAGGATCGTCGCATTACCGACGCCTTGGACTTCACCCAAAATCCTTTGGGTGAGTTTTACATTCAGGTTGTAACTTATTCACGTCAAAGGATTGCTCTCCTTTTAAAAAGGTATTTAATTAGTTCAGCGCAGGGTGAAACAGAAGACTGTCCCGAATGGATGGTAGCAACGCCGGGGCAAGATTGTGTTGTAGACAATCGGTGAAGTGTAATGGGATCTCTTTCACTCCTCCGCATTACAATATAACAATGGAGGAAGCCCGGGTCCATTTTTTAACGGGCAGCATCCATTTAATTAAACACAATTAACGCCTGGTAATTACTATTGCCGGTCGGACTATCTCAACAGCGCTACCGTCCATTGTTGGCGCTCTTCGCCTTCTCCTTTATATATCGGAGCCGCCTAAGAAACACGGTCGGGAACACGGCCCCAGTTGAGAATAACAAAAAACACTTTGTGGCCTTTTGTTGCCCTATAGAGGCGGCCTAATCGGTAATAAACCGTGCCAAATTGAGTTTGAAATAACATTTCGTCCAGTGTCTGTGGAGACCATCAAAACGGGGGATTGAGAATTCAACTAGTACTCTGTCTTCACACCACCTAACGTAACAATGTATTGCTCACTCGCCTCTTATTAAATACCGGCGTTATACGTCCTTACGGCTGAATAGCCTATTCAGCTTTATCGCTCCAACTCCAACCAACTCGATTTTCACCCTTCAACGTCCGAGAAAAGAAACATTTCATATAATGTACGTCTTGCACATGCAACACGTAAGAAATGCAACTGGAGAAGATTCTTCCTCATCTGAATTCCTACTACAATCAGAACCACCATGTGCCATCGATCGCTATTTTATTTCAATGTGGATTATTTCTTCACCCTTGTACTTAAAGTTCAATATGAGATTACACCATCCTATTACATCTTACATGTGATCATTGGCTCTTTATTCGTTCCACACGAGGTCAATTCACTGTTCATGATTTTAGATTTTTCACACCAAATCAACATTTTTATTCGTCCTTTCCTTCACATCTTACCAGCGCTCTATACAAGTTTTTATCGTGATAACAGTGTTAGTATTTACAGTTAATAAGAGTTACTCATCTATACAGTATAAGATTTTTCACCCTGCTGATGCTAACACGAGGTGGTTTATAAACCTTCCATTTTGTACAAAATTTCAAAAATGGTTTTCATTCTTTTCAAACCAGCTTAATCAAGTTAATAAATTACCGTGTTATTCTTCGGAAACGAGTTATTGTATATGTGATTTTTCAACTTGATCTCGACGAGCTCAAAACGGGTTATCGTTCCAATACTTTGAACTGGAGCTGTATGTGATTTCCTTTATCCTATGGAAAAAATGTATTATTCATATTCCTGGAACTTTTCAGAAGAATTCGGTGTAGGTTATTACCCTGATACTTTCCACAATAGTTCAATATGTGTTTTCGCCTTAATATTTCTCACAGAAGCTCGATGTCTTTTTCGTGCTGACTCATCCGACAGGGGATCGAGTGTGTTTCATCCGTTTATTCTGTTATAGTTAGTTGCTCTGTTAAGGTCTCATAAAGTTCAACGTGAGTCATCATTCTGGCACAAAACAAAACAGCTCTATAATTTCTACGGCTTAAGTGTTTTCAACCAGAAACTTCTCAGAAAAGCTCTGTATGTGATGTCACCCTGTTACTGCTTCCTGTTACACCTAGAAAGAGCTCCACACGAAGTTTGTCGTATTGAAATGAGATGTTAATCCATCTCTTCACTTCTCAGATCAGCTTTTTGAAACCTGGATTGGTTCCATCCTTATGTTTTTCACTAGAGGTCAATGTAGGTTGCCATACGTACAACTAGGTGCATCCTGATACCTACAGCAAGAGCTCGGTAAGTTTTCAACCTTTTACTGCTCACAACAGCTCAATATGTGATATCCTGATACAGAAAGAGCTCGATAAGTTTTCATCCTTATGCTGCTCACAACAGCTCGATATGTGATATCATCCTGATACTTACAGAAAGAGCTCGATAATTTTCAACCTTTTACTGCTCACAACAGCTCAATATGTGATATCATCCTGATACTTACAGAAAGAGCTCGATAAGTTTTCATCCTTATACTGCTCACAACAGCTCAATATGTGATATCATCCTGATACTTACAGAAAGAGCTCGATGTTAATACATCCTGAGCCTTCTCAAAGGAGCTCAATATGAATTGACAGGTACAATTTTGTTCTTACTGAAACTTTGCCCGATTTTTCAATGTGAGAGGTTAATTCATCTTTTTACGTCTAATATTTAATTTTAACACAAGAGCTCGTTGAGAGTTTAGTTGTACAAGTTTATATGCTTTTCCTACCTGAAAAAAGAGCTCAATATGAATTATTATTGTGATAGTAAGCATTAGAGCTCGATATGGTTTACATCGGTCTACATCTCACAGGAGCTCAATACGGCTTATCTCCCTGATGCTTTATCGGCCATCCTGCTTCATTTTCCAGGAGATCAAAATGTCTAATCCACATAATTTCCATCAGAGTTGGCACGAATTATTTTTACTGTTACCGTATGAATTAACTACGGATTCGTCTTCCTGGTACCTTTCACATCTGCTTAGTTAAAGTTACAGTTCTGATAAAAATTTCAAGGTCAATATGGATATGATCTTTGAACCTGATACCTTCCTGTAGAGTCGTCATTAGAAATTAATTAAATATGGATTATATTCTTTTGTACTTGTCAATCTAGTTTGAGATAAGATCCTCCTTATAAATCCCGGGTGAGGTCAATATGATTCATCACCATGATCCTTTTCACATGAGCACTTAATTTTCGTCCTGAAGATTTTCACAAAAGCTCGCTATGACCTGTCATCCTGTTACATCTCGCAGAATCGCTTTGTCGTGAAACCATCAAATAAAAAATTGTCTGCACTCACAATTATGAGGTATGTTTTCATCCTGTTCCATCACACAGAAGCTTAATGTGAAGTGTCGTCCTGA
>JASJUQ010002778.1:0-20102 GCA_039619505.1 Cimex hemipterus | reverse complement strand
CCTACATCACACCAGGCCGCATCTCGCGACTTCTGAATATTTTTTTTTCTTTAGTTTTTTCCCACAGTGCGTTTATATTAATTGATTTTTTTTTTTTATTGCCAAATCACTCTTCGCCTTACTTTTCCTGGGCCGTTCGCCAGCTTTCTAAGTAATTTATTTCCGGTTTTTCTGGCGATTTCTAATATCAAATGTGTGTACTTGTATCATTTCAAAAATAGATTTCCATTTTAAAAGTCGATGGGCTTTTTAATCTTGTCTCACCGGTAATGGCTTTTTGAGTCAGGGACAGCAAGGTTGGGCGGGATCATTAGCCGACTTTAATTAATCTCCACGTCGGAGTGAAAAGGTTAACGCCGTTTATTGGGCGTCCCTCCTGGTTTCCTGACGCAAAGGGAAAAGGATTTTCAAAATTTAACGATTATTTAATCGCTAAATCCTTATTGGGCTAATCTTGTTATTCAATTTTTTCCTTTTATTATTCATAAAAAAAAGCGACCTCTTTGAGCTTAAAGAGAGGTTAAGATTTTCCATAAGGCCGTTCAATATTTATGAAGTTAATTAACGAATTTTCCCCCTGTTTCTTATTTCTATTACTAAATACAGGTTGAAATATAGTTATTCTTTCTGCTGAAAAACTACGGGCCTAAAGCGTTTTCAAACTGACCTGAAAACCGCCACCAAATCGAATCAAGGGAAAAGGTCTACCGGCCCAATGAAACGTAAACACGAAATCAGAATCGTTCCGGCCGAATTCGATTAGAAAATAGTCCTCTTTCATATCAAGATGATTTTTTTTTTTTTTTTCAGTTATGGAATGTAAAATAATGGTGAAATGGAGATGGAGAACAATGCGTCCCTTCGTGTAAAACCTTTTTTCCTCGCGATTTCCTCCCTTTGTCAAGCGAAGAAAAACAGCCAACCAGGCCCGACGAAGGAACGTTTAAAACGTTACGAAAAGTATTGAAAAATCACCTTTCAAAGTTTAACTACTGAAGCACTTATCAAATCAAATCTAAACAGTGTTTACAATTGAAGAATCCTGAGATAGCAAACCTTGCACGTATCCTGTCTTATCTGCGGGGAATTTCGCTTTTGAGAAAGTGTCAATCTGCATTTCCACATTTCCAATTTTATTGTTATTAGATTGCCACAATTTCATCTTTATTATATCCATGTGGTCACTAATGAACACCCTATAAGTTAACAATAGAACTATACTTTTTTAAAAAAAAATCATTACATATTTAAAATTGTTTTTTTTTTATCCTCATTTTTGTCAATCAGCAATGAAATGTGCAAACTGTGGGTATGAACTTAATATTTTTACTGTATTTAGGCCACAGATTTCTTTCATCATATATATCAAATCCATCTTTTTTTTTGCCCTTCTTGTTTGTATCTCCAACATCGTACCTATTTATCAGCCAATTTGACCAATAAATCTATTTATTTTATTTCTCCCTAATAGTGTGTCTTATCGTGTCTTATCTTCCTTTCTCTGTCTTTTCTTAATCCACTGCTTAATTATTGTATTTTAAGTTTTTAGTTCTTTGTTACGTAATAATTATAACCGTTGATCATTTAATACTTTATTTTATAAAACCCTGTTCGTACAGCTTCCTGTTTTTCATTTAATTGTTTTTTGGCATGAGCATTTTTTTGTTCATTTAATGCTTTTTTATAAATCCCTGTTTTGTACAGCTTCCTTTTTTTATTTTATATATCAAGATTATACTAGGTTTTTCTTTTTCATTTAACTTTTTTTGGCATGAGCATTTTTTTGTTCATTTAATACATTTTTATAAATCCCTGTTCTGTACAGCTTCTTTTTTTTTAAATTTTATATAACAAGATTAAACTAGGTTTTTCTTTTTCATTTAACTTTTTTTGGCATGAGCATTTTTTTTGTTCATTTAATACTTTTTTATAAATCCCTGTTCTGTACAGCTTCCTTTTTTTATTTTATATATCAAGATTATACTAGGTTTTTCTTTTTCATTTAATTTTTTTTTTTGGCATGAGCATTTTTTTGTTCATTTAATACTCTTTTATAAATCCCTGTTCTGTACAGCCTCCTTTTTTTATTTTATGTAATAAGACATATTCTACCTACTTATACTAGTTTTCTTATCCACTTCATTTTTTTGTTTTTTGCATGAGCATTTTTTGTTCATTTAATACTTTTTTTTACAAATCCCTGCTCTGTCCAGCTTTTTCTGTTTTATTTTATATAACAAGATATATTCTACCTACTTATACTAGGTTTTTCTTTTCCATTTAATTTTTTTTTTTTTTTTTGCATGAACGTTTCTTGTTCATTTAATACTTTTTTTTAAATCCCTGTTCTGTACTTCTTAGTTTTATGAAACTATTTTATATTATTTATGGTTCTTTGGCGTAATTTTCCTTTTTCCCATCCTTCTTTTTTCTACTCTTTTCCTATTTTTTCCCTTTTTTAGTATCACCATTTTTCGCTTCTACTATTTTTTATGTTTCAGATTGTACATTTCGTTTATGGTTTCTTCTTAGCTGTCCTCTTTCTACTTTCGTGGTGTTCTTTCTTTATGTTCATTAATTTTTATCTACTCTACTTATATATTTTTTATGCATGTGCTTAGGTAAAATCTCTTTGTTGCCTGTTATTTCTTCTAAGTAAATTTTTTTTTTTTTTAGTTTATAATTTTATTTTATACCATTTATGGTTCTTTGATATAATTATCCTTTTTTATTCCTCTTTTTTCTATTATCTTTCTATTTTTTTTTTTTAGTATTTGTCATCTATTATTCCTATTTTTTTGGGTTTCAGGCTGCACATTTTATTTGTATTTCATTCGTAGCTGTCCTCTTTCTACATTTGTGGTGTTCTTTCTTTGTGTCCATCACTTTTATCTACTTTACTTATATATTTTTATGAATGTGTTTTGGTGAAATTTCTCTATTGCCTGTCATTTCTTTTAGATACAAAATTTCTTAGTTTTATGAATTTATTGTATATCATTTATGGTTGTTTGGCATAATATTCCCTTTTTCATTCCTCTTTTTTTAATAATTTTTCTATATTGTTTTAGTATTTGTCACTCATTTTTCACTTCTACTATTTTTTAAGTTTCAGGCTGTAGATTTCATTCATATTACCTTCTTACCCGTCCTTTCTACATTTGTGGTGTACTTTCTTTGCGTCCGTACAGCATATTTTAATTAAAATGTTTATTTCTAATTATCTTCGACATAAATTCATAAGTTTTGTTTTAACTTTTACACGATATTAATTTAAGCCACTCCTTTTATTTTTCTACCCCTTGTTCTCTGACGTATCTTCCATATTTTCCCCCCAATCATCAAAAGAAAATTTGCCGTTCTTCATAATTCCACTAGTTTTCGTGGTCCGCTTGACCAATTCATATATTAGAATTAATTAATTAATGCTTTTAGTTGAGATAAAAAAAAGTGAGCGTCACGAACGGGATTCGAACCCACGACCCCATCGGCTTGATACGCGGCTACTCTACCACTTGCGCCATCGAATCCTCAAATAATTCCAAAAACGAGGGAAAATTGAAAAGGTGGGGTTGAGATGGGAAATTAGTGCCCGAGTGGATCAAGGTCACGATAGCTCAAGTGGTAGAGAAGCGTCGAATCTAGCCGAAGGTCGTGGGTTCGAAACCCGCTCATGACACTGGCTTTTTTATCTCAACTAAAAGCCTTAATTAATTGAAAGTTCTTGTTAAGTTTATTTTTATCTTTCGCACGACTATACTTAAGTTCTTTTGTCGTTTCTTCTTTTTCTTATTATAATACTAAAATCTGCTGTTCTGCTTGTTTGTTTTCCTTTTTGTTTTTTTAATAGCCTATTGTCATAATATTTATTGTACTTTATATTTAACCATTTTTCTTCTGTTTTAGCCGACAACTAATTTTCTTTCTTTTTCACCTTTTTGAAAATTCCTCTCACCTAAACCCTTGTAACTTTTGTTTTTAGACTATAGTTCCATATGCCCCTCATATTATTCTAATGTGAGTTGTTCTTTTGAAATTTGTTTTTTTTTAATATAAAATACTTTTTTTTTTGTATTTCGTTTAACTGGTATATTTCGAATTATCATCTTTACATGAGATCCATTTTTATGCTATTTTAACTTACTGTTACCCAGCTTTACTTTATGAATATACTTCATAATTTAATCATAATCTTTGAGCTTAGCTTTAATTATTATAGAAATTTAGCTTTTTTTATTGATCCTTTTCTACCCCGACGAAAATTTTTCCAAAGGCTCATCCACGGTTAAGGATCTTGGATTTCTTCGTGATTGCTTGTCCTGTGGCTAACTGCTTGTGAGAGCGGTGTCGGGTATCGTCGATGTAGGTGGTCCCTGGAGCTTCGCCGAGTCGTTATTCATTAAATTTACACTAAGTTTAATCATTTCTAATTTGTTTTAGTTTTTAACGAATTCTTTTTCCAAAATCCGAATTTCTAGATGGAAATGTCATTAGTCAAACGTCCGTTTTGAAAATCGTATCGCAGGGATTCGATCACTTTCGACCTGGGCCTTGATTAGTTCATGCGGCGGATAATTAAAAAGCCGGAAATTAGGCGATAAAGTGTCTTTCCTTAATAGAGACATCTGCCGATGAATCACGGGCGGCCGCTGTTACCTGATCCCACGATCCTTTGTCTCCCGGTTATGATTTATGCCGGCCGTTTTTCAACATCCTGCGTTGATTGGCCGATTTTAATTATGACGGCTTTATTTAATAAAAGGAGAAAAGCCCGAATCGCCGCATATGGCGCGTTTTATAACTGAAATGAATTTTTTAGCAGATGACGCTAAAACTTAAAATTCTTTAAATGAACTACTCAAGAAAATTATCAACGAAAAAAAAAACATCCGGTTCGGTGTTGATCCTTAAATTAACGCCAAATATACAAAGAAACGTGACTTTTTTTTGTCCGTGATTGAGAAACGGTGCGAACGACCGGACCAAATCGGCTAAGCTGGCGAATAGCCTACATCAAAGTATGTGAAATGTTTACTATTACGATTAGGAAACACTTGAATACAATTCGAAACGCAAAACAACCTTAGGTGTGCATTTTTCCTTAAAATAATTTAACCCTTTTCATACTAGAATTATTGACGGTTGGGAATGGTCGGAATGTGTTTTCAACTCTAACGAATTATTTGGATGATTATAAAGTTGTTCAAGTGTTGTATAATTATAGGATCCGTTACAGTTCGTGGTCCGAGTGACGAATTAATATTTGTCAATTAATTATTATTTATGAAAGGAATTGGTTCAGATAAAAAAGTCAGTGTCACGAGCGGGATTCGAACTCACGACCTTTGGCTAGACGCGCCGCTACTCTACCACTTGAGCTATCGTGACTCTGATCCTCTCGAGCGAGAGAAAATTCAAAAGATAGGGTTCAGATAGGAGGAAGACACATAACTCAGGTGGTAGAGCAGCGGCGTATCAAGCCGTAGAGCGTGGGTTCGAATCCCGCTGGTGCCATTGACTTTTTTTTATTTTGACTAAAAACCTTAATTGAATTATAGAGTTAGTTGATTTGCGGAATAAATGGATGATTGAAATTATATTTATAATTATAATTTCGATGGTCATAGGTTGGATGGGTGTTTAAATTGTACGAGTTTCGATCGACCTTCATCAGGATAGTTGGAAGGTTGCGGTGATTGTTTGATTTTTCCATCCATGATCATAACGATAATTGGATGGTGAAAGATTTTGATTTTCATTATTCGGAAATCGTGAGATGCGGTCTGGTGTAATGTAGGTTTCAGAAAATCATTTTCTTTATCGTGCCAACGTTTCGATCTTTATTACGATCATCTTCAGAGCCTGGGATTTACAAACTTCGTTTAAATTAAAAAAAAATTATTGCATTGTATTCACTTTTTTCCTCAGCCTACATGTATTTGTTAAATTTAAACAATGAGTTATTATGACTTGGAGTGAACTCGTGGTTCGATGTCCCGGTAGCTCAAGTGGTAGAGTAGCGCCGTAAGGTCTTTGGTTCGAATCCCGCTCGTGATACTGTCTTTTTTAGCTCAACTAAAAACCTTAATTTATTGAATTATACAAAAAGTTAAATGGATGAACGTTTGGTGGATCGGTGGCTTAAATTGATAAATATATGATTTGTAGGATAAATTATTTGATAACTTTATGATAATGAATAGCTTTTTTTGAGCAGTTATGATAAATTGATTGATACATGTACTGGTTGTTCGTCAGTCGACCCTTGGTTGTTGGAATCATGGGAGACAGTGTCGGTAAGTGTAATCGAAAGTTATTAAATTACACCCAAAACTCTAGTTGGTCGATCGATCGTATGTTAAGTTGGATGTTTGAGTCGTTGGTTATTGGAAAGTTGAATGGGTAGTTTGTTGGTCGATAAACGGATAAATAGATTACAAAATCTACATTCTAATGGACATGGAGGTCATTGGATCTCTTACAGTTATGATTGTGGGATGGTCAAATAGATGTATAGGTTGATCAATGGTTATCACGATAGTTGAATAGAGGTATAGGTTTATCAGTGGGTATCAGGATGGTCGAATAGATGTATAGGTTAATCAATGGTTATCAGGATGTTTGACTAGATGTATAGGTTGATCAATGGTTACCAGGATGTTTGATTAGATGGATAGGTTGATCAATGGTTTTCAAGATAGTTGAACAGATGTATAGGTTGATCAATGGTTATCAGGATGTTTGACTAGATGTATAGGTTGATCAATAGTTTTCAAGATGGTCCAACAGATGTATAGGTTGATCAATGGTTATCAGGATGTTTGACTAGATGTATAGGTTGATCAATGGTTATCTGAATGGTCGAACAGATGTATAGGTTGATCAATGGTTATCACGATAGTTGAATAGATGCATAGGTTTATCAGTGGGTATCAGGATGATCGAATAGATGTATAGATATATGGTTTTATCGTCGACGTTACGAAAATTTATTGATTGTTTAATGGTCGATCAACGTTTATACGGATGGTTGGATGATTATTAGAATAATTGAATGTGTAAATGTACATGGTTCATGGCTGACTTTTTGACTGATTGTTGGATGTCTATGGATGTTAATGAGCTGAATAGTTGAATAGATGCGCGGAAGCTTTATCGATTGTTAGACGTTTGTATTGATTGAATAACTAGATGATCCGTTAGTGGATGGATGATCCAACGGCGGATATAGGATGGACGTGAGGAAAGAAGAGACATAGTTATAGAAAAGATAGGCCTGTGTTATCATGGTCAAGATCTCTCGCAATTTTAGAGGATTCTTTGTTGTTCTTATTTCAAAGATGATTGACGTTTGGACGTTATTACGTTAGTCCTTGGCCCTGGATTTCCAATTCTTTTTCACCCAGCATGACCTAATGGGACCGTCCTTCAGTTGGCAAAACTTTTGTGAAGAAACCTAAACGTTTAGAACCAATCGGAGGCTCATTACCTTTTTGTCACGGATTAGGGACAACTTGGTAAAACATTGCCCAAGGCTGTTGCCAATTTAGCCGCTCGATTTCACTCGGTTCCGAAATGGCGAGGTTTCCTCGAGGCGCGGCCCCCTCGGAGGCCGGCCCTTTTGTCAAGTCCTCATTGACTGATTTCGCGTTGTGAATAAACGCGCGGCCGTTTGAATGAGGCCCAGAGACAAAAGTGCCATTGTCTCAAGAGGCAGTTACTGATTAAATGACCTGTCTCTGAATAGGTAGGAAACTATGAGGAAATCAGGGGCGCCAGACGATGTTAGTGACCTCGTCGTACCGAAACTTCGTCTCGAAACGATGGGAAAATCCCTAAATTTTATTTAGGTTAAAAAAAGATTCAACATAATATTCCTTGTTTAAACATTCAACTTGACATGTTACACTCTGGGTAATTTAGCATATGAGATGGTGACCCAAAATTGAGAAAGAAGGCCTTAATTGGCACTTAATTTATCACGTTTAATAAAGACAAAAAAGGTGGATCTAGAAAATAAAGAAAAAAATTTCCTTCCGCAGAAGTAAGTTTCCCAATTTGCTTAATTGCCCACCTTGTCGATGGACGCATGTAGCGGCTTCATGGGGACTTCGGCCTTCATTAAATGGTCGCATCTGTTCCACCGGCCGATTGATTTAAATAAAAAAAGGGAAACGAACGGACCGCTGGCCGCTGACCAATCCATATGGAGACACGCAAACGTTGCCCACGCGTTGATTACAACCCGATTACAATTCTAAGAAATAAATGTAAACTGCTTTATTAGCGTTTGTGTTAGTTTTTCATGTGGAGCGAGGCAAAAATCACGATGTCAATGGCTATTGGCGTTCGGTGATTATGCCAGTTGAATATGTATTTATGCTATCTCCTTTCTCTCTCTCTCTCCCCCTCCCACTCTCTTTTTTTCTCTCTCTCTCCCCTTTTATATGTATTTTTCCATCTCATCTCTCTTTTTTTACTTTTTCACTTTATATTCTTTTCCATTCTTAATTTCCCTTATTATGTTGTTTTTTTCTATTCACCTTTCTATATCACTTTGTTTTTTTCTATTTACCTCTATATTTCGCTCTATTTATCTATAGTTCTGCCTTTCTGCCTCTACTTCACTCTCTCTTTCTCTCTTTTTTTCTCTCTCTCCATTTATATCTATTTATCCATCTCATCTCTCTTTTTTTACTTTTTCACTTCATATTCTTTTCCATTCTTAATTTCCCTAATTATGTTTTTTTTTCTATTCAAATTTGTTTTCTTTCTATTTCACACCCTCTCTCTCTCTCTCTCTCTCTCTCTCTCTCTCTCTCTCGCTCCCTTTCTTTCTGTCTCCGTTTATATGTATATTTATCCATCTCATCTCTCTTTTTTTACTTTTTCACTTTATATTATTTTTCTTTCTTAATTCCCCTCAATATCTTTTTATTTTTATACACCTTTTATATACCTTTCCTTATCAGTTTATTTTCTTTCTGTGTATCTTTATAGCTGTCTATCTTTCGCTCTATGTATCTACAGTTCTGCCTTTAACTCACTCTCACTCTCTCACACTCTTTCTCTTTCTCTCTCATTCACTCTCTCTCTCCCTCTCACTCGCTCCCTTTCTCCTCCCCTCTCTCTCCTCATTCACATCCGTTTATCCATGTCATCTCACTTTTTACTTTTTCTCTTTATATTCTTTGCTTTCTCAATTTTCCTCATTATGTTTTTTCTCTTCAACTTTCCATATCAATTTATTTTCTTTCTACCTCTCTCTCTCTCTATCTGTCTATCTTTCCCTCTATTTATCTATAGTTCTGCCTCTACCTCACTCTCTCTCTCTCTCTCTCTCTCTCTCTCTCTTTTCTTATTTTACTTTAATATATCTTTAATTATGTATCTACCTATTTATGAACCTGTCTAATGAATCTTAAGATCATCTTTATCTCTCTCTCTCTCTCTCTCTCTCTCTCTTTCTCTCTCTCTCTCTCTCTCTCTCTCTCTCTCTCTCCCTCTCCCTCCTACTATCTATCTATTAACCTTCCTACCACCTTCTAACTCTCTGGCATTATTTCTTCTCTCTCGACCTCTATCTCCCTATTTTTCTGTCAATTTATCTATCTACTACTGTCTAACCGTCTCCTTTGTATTTCTTTTTTTCTCTCTCTCTCTCCATATTCCCGCTCACCTTTACAAATTCATTCGGAATTCACTAAGAAGTTGTATCAATCACAGATTCACACTATTGTTACCATACTCGCTTAAATTTCGCCTTTCACCCTCTCACAAATTCACCCCCACAAATCCACACATACTAACTCAAAAGTTTATGAACTTCATGGATGTATCAACTGTACAAATCAATCACGAACTTACCCACTCTTTTTCTTTCATTTGCTCACAAATTCTCATAAACTCAATTAATCACATACGCGCACATTCAACCAGAAACTGACCCCCTCAGCCTCCCCTGTGTGGATTTGATCCTTCCTTATTTCACATGGTTCGGCGATAATTAAACGAGCAATAGTCAGTTTATTAGTCTACTATTCGTTTTAATTCTTGTCTGGTGAGAGAGGTAGATTTCTGTTGTCCACCACTTTGGCTGTTTTGCACCTGACGAGTTCATCCATTTTTCTGTCGTTTCTTTGCCCATGCTTGTTGTATTGATCGTCATGGTCCAAAGGGTGTATGCTCGTCATGTCCTTTAAGAAGTTCCCAGACCATCTTTGAGATGAATTGTCTGAAATCTTCAGTGCTGCTTTGCTGCCGTGCACTTTTTGAGTCTCTATGAGTGTTCAGGTGAAATACTGATAGTGTGTGGACATGAAGTTTCCCTAGGAATTAATTTGAAGCTTAAGCACTTTCACTCTCTATTGTCACTATCGCGGGTTTAGATTTCACTTAAAGCCGTTTTGGCTTTACGCTTCTTCAGTGAGAGAAAAACGGCTTCATCAGGAAGGAAGGAAACATACAGGGAATTGAGACGTACTATCGACTTCACGGATCTTCTCCGGCCCGAATGTTATTGGAATCTGATCTCTCGGTTTGATCTCTTTAGATAGGAAGACAACCTTTTACATAAGCTGGTTTTGGTGAGTTAATGATTGTAAAGAGTAAAGTGGCCAGCGGGGGGCGAAAACCGTCGCATTATTCATCCGCCGAGTCGCCGACGCCGCCACTACCGGAAACCGAACACGGGCAATTAATTCTTCGGCTTTTATTTTTTTAATTCGGCTCCGAGGGAACACTTTCAAATGGCCCGTGGTCCGACTACCTGTTTTACCTGGATTTATCGCCGCCGGCTTTCCTCGACCGTTTAACCGATGAGTATTATTAATATTGTTTGTTTCGTCGGCGTGTGATGAACGGCCACTATCCTGGATATGAATTGTACAGGCCGACTTTACATTTGTTCAATTATGCCCTTGTTTATAGGAGGCATTAACAAAACGGGACGGCGATTTTATTTATTTTTTTTTTTTAAACATATTGATGATGGCAATAATAATTACTTTATTTTCCTTGTATTACAATACAGCTCAATATATTTTTCTCTAACCAGAAATAAGTCACCTAAATCGACTTTTGTAGAATGATTTTAGCGTGTTTGGCCGAAGTATTACGTATTTTGATGATTCTACACTCCAAAATATCGGACAAGTAAAAAATAAATAATAATAAATATATAATATAAATAAAAGCTAACAAAGCTTATCAACAACCAAAAAAAAAACTTCTAAATTTTTTAGAACTATTTTTTCAAGTAAGCTATTTCATAATTCGATTAATTAAGTTTTTTGGTTGAGAAAAGATCAATGTCAGGTGCGGGATTCGAACCCACGACCTTTGGCTTGATACACCGCTACTCCACTACTTGAGCTAGCTTGACTTCCACTCGGACATCAACTTCCCGTCTCAACCCCACCTTTCGAATTTTCCCTCGGCCGAGGGGGTTAGAGCAGCGGCGTATTGGGCCTGAACGTCGTGGGTTCGAATCCCGCTCGTGACACTGACTTTTTTTTATCTCAATTAAAAAACCTTAATTAAGTGAAAGATATCAATTGGTCAAGCGGACCACGAAACTTAGTAAATTGAACTATTTCATCATTTTTAGCATCCCTAGGGATCCCTAAGCTATAAATTTTTACATGAATTTAAATTTATTGATTTTTTCAACCCTTAATTTTTTCAATTTTTTAAGAAGCCATTATTGGATTATCTGGTTGAAACGGCTATAATTCAAAAAAAGGGCTAAATAGATTTTAAAGTCAAACATACCATTCGAAAGAAAAAGAACGTAGCTTTATAAGTTTAAAGTAAATGATTATAAATCGTTATTTACAGATGAAAAAATATTAATTACATATTGGTTTATTTATTGAGAGATCGTGAGATGCGCTCTGTTGTGATGTAGGTTTCAGAAAAACATTTCCTTTATCGTGCCAACGTTTCGATCTTTATTGAGATCGTCATCAGGGCTCGAAGTGTTTGTCTTCTGTGCCCACGTGACATTCTTGCGTGCCGTTTTGGGAGTCAAGAGCTCTGAAGATGATCTCAATAAAGGTCGAAACGTTGGCACGATAGAGAAAATGTTTTTCTGTAAACTACATCACACCAGATCGCATCTCACGATATCTGAATAGTTATCGATTAACGGTAACTAATCTCTACACATTATTTCTATCTTTGATTATCTAAACTCACCGTAACTTTTTGTTCTTTCACACCCCTCTTTTATGTAATATGTATTATGTAAAATATATATATATGATTTCTATAAGAATTATACAAAATAAAAAAATTATTTCCCAGAATTTAACTTTTTTTATGGAAATAAAGTTCGATTTCAATGTTTGATACAGTTCTCAAATCTGCTTGACAATTCCGAGAAGTCGTTCTCGGAATATCTGGTCGAAACTTTTAAAAGGATCTTGAGGTCAAACATACCATTTGAAAGTAAAAGAACGTAGCTGTTTAAGTTTAAAGTAAATGATCATAAATCGTTATTTACAGATGAAAAAAAAATCTATTAATTCATCTTGGTTAATATTGAAACAGAAATGTCCTGCAACCAAGACTATTCTGATTTGGTACGATTTATAGAGTTGAATCAAGAAAACACCGTTTTTTCCATATTTTCCCAAACATTCTACCAAACAACAAAAGCAAAGTAGGTCAGAAAGTGGTCAAAACTCGGATTGGACTTTTTTTTTTTAACTTCAGCTCATAGGCCAGAGCCACGGATTGGACTTCACTGTCGTGTTATAGCGTTGAAAAACCCATAGATACTGATTTTTTTTGACTGATATTTTCGACCACCCCCTGACATTTTTGGCACACGCTCTAACATCATTTTTCTCAAAAGCTACTGGACCGATTTTCATGAGTGGTAATTCGTCTTTAATGAATTGTCAAGCGGATTTGAGAACTGTATTAAACATTAAAATTAGACTATTATTGCCTTTAAACAGAAAGGATAATTTCTGGGAAATAATTTTCCTGTTTGGTGTATTTTTTATAGAAATCTTTTTACATACTTTTATGGAACATACGTCATTAAAAAGCTAACTTCTTCTTTCAAATGGCATGTTTGACCTTAAGATCCTTTTATAAGTTTCGACCAGATATTCGAGAACGACTTCTTGGAACTGTCAAGCGGATTTGAGAACTGTATCAAACATTAAAATCGAACTTTATTTCCATTAAAAAAAAAGTTAAATTCTGGGAAATAATTCTTTTATTTTGTTTATTTCTTATGGAAATCATTTACATATTTTTATGGGACATGCGTTATTAAAAAAGCTAACTTCTTCTTTCAAACGGCATGTCTGACCTTTAGATCCATTTAAAGGTTTAGACCAGATATTCCGAGAACGACTTCTCGGAATTGTCAAGCAGATTTGAGAACTGGATCAAACATTAAAATTGGTCTATTATAGCTATTTAAAAAAAGGATAATTTCTGGTAAATAATTTTCTTATTTCGTGTATTTGATTTTAATAGAAATTTTTTACGTATTTTTATGGGACATATATCGTTAAAATGTGAGTTTCTCTTTTTTCAAAAGGCACGTTCGACCTTAAGATCTTTTTAAAGGTTTAGACCAGATATTGCGAGGACGACTTCTTGGAACTGTCCAGCGGATTAGGTGAGAACTGTATCAAACATTAAAATCGGACTATTATCTACATTAGAAAAAGGTTAATTTCTGAGAAATAATTTTCTTATTTTGTGTATTTTTTATAGAAATCTTTTAGAAATTTTAATGGGACATGCGTTATTAAAAAGCTAACTTCTTCTTTCAAATGGTATGTTTGACCGTAAGATCCTTTTATAAGTTTCGACCAGATATTCCGAGAACGACTTCTTAAAAATCGAAAAGATTTTGTGTCAAAAATCGACAAATTTAAATTCAAACGAAATTTATATTCACGGGTCTCTAGAGGGTCTAAAACTAAATTTCATACTATTTCGCGAAAACTTTTTATAACCTAGTTTACTTGAAAAATATTTGTTTTTTTAAGGAATTTTTTGGTTATTCAAAAACTTTTATAGGTTTTCTTATAATTAAATTTTAACCTATGTGAAAACTACAATAAAATGGTATATCCAAATAGTTGATTTGAATGCACAGAAATGACATACAAATATTAAAAAACTGAAAATTTCTACTTTTAAATTTTTTGGCGAATCCAGGTCCTAGTCACAAAAAGTGGAAGTGTACAAATGTTTGGTCCAATTCCGTTACAGACCAACCTGGTCCTTCGTTAGCCGTAAAATTTTGATATGTTTGATTTAAAGAAATAAAAAGTATTGTTAGAAATGGTCGTTTAGGGAAAATGGATGGTTCGTAATGATCCCTGGTATCCCTGACAAAAGGAACCCTTGTTTAGAAGTCAGGAGAATAAAGCAAGTCGGTATTTGGCTTAGGGGGGAAAGTATCGAAAGCTCCCTTCTTTTTCGTGGAAGTCAGAAATATTCAGGCGGAGGGAAATTAAGTGTGATTAAAAGTGGTGTTTATCTGGGGCCGTGTTTCGTTTTAACACACCTTTTAGCGAGACGGCCGTCATGCTAGAAACCAATTTGTCCAGGGCCCGAATTAACATAAACGCTCCGGTATTTATAAGATTGTGTACCCATTTCTAGACCGCAGGATGATAAGCCGTCTAATAAGATTAAAACGCCATTATTTATTATCCCACGGCCGTTTAAAACCGGCGAGAGATCAGACCGAGGGAAAGCTGGTGGGGGGAGGAGGGGTTGGAAAGAAATACCCGGCCGGATAATGCCAAGGGGAAAATCACCGACTCCATAACACACGCCATTTAATAATCTGCACACCTCCATGGTTTTTATTGCCGGCAATTAAATTAATTACGGCTGAAATTCATACCCTTCTACCACTGATAAGAGCCTTGTTGTTCGTTTCTTCACGAGCTCGAATCAATACAAACCGGGCAATGAACAAGATGGTAATTTTTTTATTGTTGCTTGAAAAGTTTTAGTCTTCAGTACACCAACTGTCTCAGTCAGCTTTAATCCAATGTAAATATCGGGCCATTCAGTGGCATATCCAACCAAACGAAATTGAATCGACTGATCATCAAACTATTTATATTTTTAGTCAACCCTCCAACCATTTAGTTTAGTCATTCCTGGCCATTTTGGTCTGCCCCTAGTCTCGCTGGTTTCTTCTCTCAGGATTGTCTAATGCTGAATGCATTCTCACGCTACATCTTCTAGATAGTAAATACATTCGATACATATTGAGCTTGCGTGAGGTAGAACAGGATGATAATAACTCATATCGAGCTGTTGTGCAAAGTTTCAGGACGATGACCCCTCCCCCCATTCTTGCTAATAAATACATTCAATACATTTTAGCTTATGTGGAACAGGACCTCAAAACAGCCTTCTGGCTCATTGTACCTTCCTAGTTCCTTAGTTCAGTGCAATATACTCAATCCTTCTCCTTAGAAGACATTGACTGTCGCTGCAGCAATTTGATTCCCTAATTTTCTCCTTGTTAGGTTAAATCTCCATTCAGCTGTTGCTTCGTATTCGAAGATGATGTTAGTGGCTGTTTCCTCCTCACCATTACATAATCTCATGATCATCGTTGTGTATGTCCATGTGGTATAGATGTTTTCTCAGATACCAGTGACCGGTTAATAGTCCTATCCTGAGTTGATGATATCACATATCGAGCTGTTGAGAGCATTATAAGGATGAAAACTTATCGAGCTCTTTCTGTAAGTATCAAGATGATATCACATATTGAGCTGTTGTGAGCAGTATAAGGATGAAAACTTATCGAGCTCTTTCTGTAAGTATCAGGATGATATCACATATTGAGCTGTTGTGAGTAGTATAAGGATGAAAACTTATCGAGCTCTTTCTGTAAGTATCAGGATGATATCACATATTGCGCTATTGTGAGCAGTAAAAGGTTGAAAACTTACCGAGCTCTTGCTGTAGGTATCAGGATGCACCTAGTTGTACGTATGGCAACCCAGATTGACCTCTAGTGAAAAATGTAAGGATGGAACCTATCCAGGTTTCAAAAAGCTGATCTGAGAAGTAAAGAGATGGATTAACAAACCCATTTCAATACGACAAACATCGTGTGGAGCTCTTTCTAGGTGTAACAGGAAGCAGTACCAGGGTGACATCACATACAGAGCTTCTCTGAGTAGTTTCAGGTTGAAAACACTTAAGCTGTAGAAAGTATAGAGCACATATTGAGCTATTATGAGCAGTATAAGGATGAAAACTTGTCATGCTCTTGCTGTAGGTATCAGGATGATATCACGTATTGAGCCATTGTGGGTATAACGATAGATTTACATCTCGTGTTGAGATCGAGTACAATGTTTCAGTTTAGAAAAACCATCTGATATGAGACGTAACTGAATGAAAAATAGCCCATGTTGATTTATTGTTGAATTTGTCAGGACGATAACACACATAGGGCTCTAGTGATTGCCAATGTAGCTCCTGTGTTATGTGTCAGATGGAAATTCACATTCATCTCTTGTGATATGTAATAGGACGAGGAAAATGCACATAGAATTGTTGTGCAACGCATCTGGAGAATAACACCTTTCAGCTCTTATGAAAAAGACGATAAATAATCTACATTTTCCTTGTGTGAAATGCAACAGGTTAAATGTAAAAATCATTTCAATCTTTTAAAACAACATACCCAAATTTGACTAGGTAAGATATCGGAATGAATAAGAACATTTTGTGCTCTTCTATATTTCAGCATAATCCACATACATGAAAACTCTTATCGAGCCTTCGGTCAAATATACCAATCATGGTCTCCTGTCAAAACTCCAGCATCATGATTAATATATATTGACTTGAGAACCTGCTTCGTTGGATTTTCGTAATAGTTGTCTTTATCAAATATTTCTTTGAACTAGCGATTACTCGTGTTTGGAACAGCGAGATATTAAATCGTTTATTTTTATTTAAAACGTCTTTGTTTATTTAGTTTTTAATTTATAAGACTGCTGTAATGATTTTATTAGCCTGATTGATCCAAATGACTGACTTTTTACTTAAGGACAGTTGTGAACTATAACAGTAAAGAGGATCGTCGCATTACCGACGCCTTGGACTTCACCCAAAATCCTTTGGGTGAGTTTTACATTCAGGTTGTAACTTATTCACGTCAAAGGATTGCTCTCCTTTTAAAAAGGTATTTAATTAGTTCAGCGCAGGGTGAAACAGAAGACTGTCCCGAATGGATGGTAGCAACGCCGGGGCAAGATTGTGTTGTAGACAATCGGTGAAGTGTAATGGGATCTCTTTCACTCCTCCGCATTACAATATAACAATGGAGGAAGCCCGGGTCCATTTTTTAACGGGCAGCATCCATTTAATTAAACACAATTAACGCCTGGTAATTACTATTGCCGGTCGGACTATCTCAACAGCGCTACCGTCCATTGTTGGCGCTCTTCGCCTTCTCCTTTATATATCGGAGCCGCCTAAGAAACACGGTCGGGAACACGGCCCCAGTTGAGAATAACAAAAAACACTTTGTGGCCTTTTGTTGCCCTATAGAGGCGGCCTAATCGGTAATAAACCGTGCCAAATTGAGTTTGAAATAACATTTCGTCCAGTGTCTGTGGAGACCATCAAAACGGGGGATTGAGAATTCAACTAGTACTCTGTCTTCACACCACCTAACGTAACAATGTATTGCTCACTCGCCTCTTATTAAATACCGGCGTTATACGTCCTTACGGCTGAATAGCCTATTCAGCTTTATCGCTCCAACTCCAACCAACTCGATTTTCACCCTTCAACGTCCGAGAAAAGAAACATTTCATATAATGTACGTCTTGCACATGCAACACGTAAGAAATGCAACTGGAGAAGATTCTTCCTCATCTGAATTCCTACTACAATCAGGACCACCATGTGCCATCGATCGCTATTTTATTTCAATGTGGATTATTTCTTCACCCTTGTACTTAAAGTTCAATATGAGATTTCACCATCCTATTACATCTTACATGTGATCATTGGCTCTTTATTCGTTCCACACGAGGTCAATTCACTGTTCATGATTTTAGATTTTTCACACCAAATCAACATTTTTATTCGTCCTTTCCTTCACATCTTACAAGCGCTCTATACAAGTTTTTATCGTGATAACAGTGTTAGTATTTACAGTTAATAAGAGTTACTCATCTATACAGTATAAGATTTTTCACCCTGCTGATGCTAACACGAGGTGGTTTATAAACCTTCCATTTTGTACAAAATTTCAAAAATGGTTTTCATTCTTTTCAAACCAGCTTAATCAAGTTAATAAATTACCGTGTTATTCTTCGGAAACGAGTTATTGTATATGTGATTTTTCAACTTGATCTCGACGAGCTCAAAACGGGTTATCGTTCCAATACTTTGAACTGGAGCTGTATGTGATTTCCTTTATCCTATGGAAAAAATGTATTATTCATATTCCTGGAACTTTTCAGAAGAATTCGGTGTAGGTTATTACCCTGATACTTTCCACAATAGTTCAATATGTGTTTTCGCCTTAATATTTCTCACAGAAGCTCGATGTCTTTTTCGTGCTGACTCATCCGACAGGGGATCGAGTGTGTTTCATCCGTTTATTCTGTTATAGTTAGTTGCTCTGTTAAGGTCTCATAAAGTTCAACGTGAGTCATCATTCTGGCACAAAACAAAACAGCTCTATAATTTCTACGGCTTAAGTGTTTTCAACCAGAAACTTCTCAGAAAAGCTCTGTATGTGATGTCACCCTGGTACTGTTTCCTGTTACACCTAGAAAGAGCTCCACACGATGTTTGTCGTATTGAAATGAGATGTTAATCCATCTCTTCACTTCTCAGATCAGCTTTTTGAAACCTGGATTGGTTCCATCCTTATGTTTTTCACTAGAGGTCAATGTAGGTTGCCATACGTACAACTAGGTGCATCCTGATACCTACAGCAAGAGCTCGGTAAGTTTTCAACCTTTTACTGCTCACAACAGCTCAATATGTGATATCCTGATACAGAAAGAGCTCGATAAGTTTTCATCCTTATGCTGCTCACAACAGCTCGATATGTGATATCATCCTGATACTTACAGAAAGAGCTCGATAATTTTCAACCTTTTACTGCTCACAACAGCTCAATATGTGATATCATCCTGATACTTACAGAAAGAGCTCGATAAGTTTTCATCCTTATACTGCTCACAACAGCTCAATATGTGATATCATCCTGATACTTACAGAAAGAGCTCGATGTTAATACATCCTGAGCCTTCTCAAAGGAGCTCAATATGAATTGACAGGTCCAATTTTGTTCTTACTGAAACTTTGCCCGATTTTTCAATGTGAGAGGTTAATCCATCTTTTTACGTCTAATATTTAATTTTAACACAAGAGCTCGTTGAGAGTTTAGTTGTACAAGTTTATATGCTTTTCCTACCTGAAAAAAGAGCTCAATATGAATTATTATTGTGATAGTAAGCATTAGAGCTCGATATGGTTTACATCGGTCTACATCTCACAGGAGCTCAATACGGCTTATCTCCCTGATGCTTTATCGGCCATCCTGCTTCATTTTCCAGGAGCTCAAAATGTCTAATCCACATAATTTCCATCAGAGTTGGCACGAATTATTTTTACTGTTACCGTATGAATTAACAACGGATTTGTCTTCCTGGTACCTTTCACATCTGCTTAGTTAAAGTTACAGTTCTGATAAAAATTTCAAGGTCAATATGGATATGATCTTTGAACCTGATACCTTCCTGTAGAGTCGTCATTAGAAATTAATTAAATATGGATTATATTCTTTTGTACTTGTCAATCTAGTTTGAGATAAGATCCTCCTTATAAATCCCGGGTGAGGTCAATATGATTCATCACCATGATCCTTTTCACATGAGCACTTAATTTTCGTCCTGAAGCTTTTCACAAAAGCTCGCTATGACCTGTCATCCTGTTACATCTCGCAGAATCGCTTTGTCGTGAAACCATCAAATAAAAAATTGTCTGCACTCACAATTATGAGGTATGTTTTCATCCTGTTCCATCACACAGAAGCTTAATGTGAAGTGTCGTCCTGA
>JASJUQ010002776.1:24979-35289 GCA_039619505.1 Cimex hemipterus | reverse complement strand
ATTGTAGCGGTGACTGAAGATGACAAAGAGCCGAAACGTCTGGCAGCCCAAAACAGCTAAGAGAGTAAGACCAAAATGACCAGGAACGATCAAATTTTTTCCGAGTGTTCGCAACGGTTGAGATTATAATAACTCTCGGGATGCTGATCTTTTTGAAAAAAGCCCATTTGCAAGTATGTCGGGCTTGAATGCAGGGCCGCTGGATTCGAACCCGAGACCTTTGCCTCACAGTGATGAGAGCCTAAACCGTTGCGGCCACCGACGCCCCATGGAAGGTTAATTAAAAGTATAGAACGTTTGACGGTCACTACATCGGTTATTGGATAGCTGGAGCTGTGTCTGAAGATGGCTAGAAGCCGAAACAGCCTAAAAAATGTATGTAAATGGTACATAAAAGGTCTACGTAGAAGCAGAGATTGTTGTCAACCGATTGTATTTTGCGATAAGCCGAAAAACATCTGACAGAACAAAACATCTAGGGGAGAAAGGCCAAACTAATCGTATACGACCAAAACTAAGTGTAAATTGCTTGTTTGAATTTGTAACTGAAACAAGAAGTCAAAACGCGACTGTCATACCAACAGCAATGATAGAAGAGCTCAATATTCACAAATAACCAAAAAAGTTAAGTAAGTTGTGAAAGGATTGAATAGAAAAATTGATAAGCGGACCAAAATGACCAAGAAACCAAACTACAAGGTATATGACTGGTTGGATGGTTGATTAGAAGTATAGATTTGATAGTAAATCCATTGTAATTTGTACGGTTTATTAAAGATGAGAAGCTGAAACGAGGGTAAGAAGACTAAAATGATTCAAAACAGCCAAGTATAGGTAAAGTAGAAAGGTTGATTAGATGTACTGTTTGCTCAATTACCAAAAGATCCTATATTGAGTTGTTGGATTTGAGACGGAAGATTGCGATAAGCCGAAAAATGTCTTGCAGGCTAAATAGCTAGCGATGACCAAAATGGTCGGATACGCCCAAAACGGGATGAAGCGAGGGATGAACAAATGGAAATATTGTGTGATGGCTGATCAATGAAAATTACAAATGTTGGATCGGTGATTAAAGATGCAGAGAAGACGAAATGCGTCTGCTAAACAAAAACAGCGGGGCCAGGCAGACCAAAATGGCCAGGATCGATCCAACTACAAGTTTTACAACTGGATGCAGAATTAGAAATATAGATTGTTTGATGGCCAACAGACTGGACATCAATTTGGTTAGATCTGTGACTGAAGATGGCGATAAGCCGAAAACTGTCTAGCAGACCATAACATCTACGGTTGGAAGACCAAAATGATCCAAACCAGGCAAGCAATAAGTCCTCTACAAGAAAAGAAGGCAGATTAGATGTACGGATTGTTTGACGGCCAACGGACTGGAAATCGATTTGTTGGATCTGTGTCGGAAGATGACGATAAGCGGAAAACTCTGTGGCAGACCATAACTGCTAGGGAAGGAGGACCAAAATGATCCAAACCAAGCAAGTAATAAGTCCTATAAAAGATATATGAAGGCAGATTAGATGAACAGATTGTTTGATGACCAACAGACTGGACATCAATTTGGTTAGATCTGTGACTGAAGAAGGCGATAAGCCGAAAACTGTCTGGCAGACCATAACAGCTACGGTAGGAAGACCAAAATGATCCATACCAGGCAAACAATAAGTCCTATACAAGAAAAGAAGGCAGATTAGATGTACGGATTGTTTGATGGCCAACAGAGACTAGAGATCGATTTGTTGGATCTGTGTCGGAAGATGACGATAAGCCGAAAACTGTCTGGCAGTCCTTAACAGCTAGGCTATAAAGATCATATCTATCCTAAACGCATATAGTTTTAGTTACCAGTCATGTTACAACCCTTCAGAGCTGAAATTTAATGGTTTGGCTTGTTTTTGTTGGCTAAAGCTACTGAATTCGTTTATTCACATTACATTAGGATTTTACCGGGACTTAATCTAGGAGGGTTTTTATTGATGTAACGTAAGCTTTTTTTATCCCCCCAAGCGCGAGCCCCCTAAATGAATACTTAAAAAATGCCGAATCGAGCGTGACGGATTTGGACCGCTGGAAAACACATCGGGTTGAACAATGGTCTTGATTAGATGTGTGATAGCTAATCGAAGTGGAATCAAGAAGCCGGTGGATGGAAGATAGAACGTAATTTATCAAAGAGAAGACACTAATTCAAGTTTTTACAGGTACGGCCGGGAGGTAACGGCTCATCACCGGATTAGAAGCAATTCCGTCCGCTATTGTGTGTGAAAAGGGGTCCTCTAAAGAAATGTTTAAGCAAAGAATACTGGTTATACCCCGGGGTATTGAAGTATTTTTTTTTTATCCTCCTTGGCCGAGGCGCCTCGGGATCGCCTTCACGATTATCCCTTATCAAAAGGTTTTCAAAACACAAATTGCCTTTTTATACCAATCAAATTATAATTTTTTCTCCCTTTATCGGGCCCGGTGTTGGTCCTAGGGGAAAAAATTACAAGGAATTGTTGTTACGGTTTTACCGGTTAGCGCATAAAACGCTGTGTCGAAACGTTAAATTTCCTATCCGTGTTAGCGATCTGGTCATTTACAACTGTACACCTCTGAGCTAAGGCGTACCCTTTGACAATGTACACGACCGCAAAGTACACTGTCATAATAGCTCGCATACCTTAGCCGTCTATGTGTATCTGAAAAAATCTACAAAGCAAGACGCATGCAAGAACAGCTCACCAATGTAAGACTTAGAGTAGATAAAGTTAGATGTACGTTATTTATCTTTATGAACTATCATGTATCAGTGGGCTATAATTAAAGTAAGCTGATGAAGCCAAAAGTTATCATAGAAGTTTAGCTATTTGTTATGTTTAAACTGAATTGATCATTGGTAGAGATATACAAATTGATCTGCCTCTTCTAGATTTTTTCTTGTCAGTCGGCTTCTCGCAATTCTTCTAAGGTTTGTGGCCGACACGCACCTTGCAGATCAAAGTAACGAGGGTGGGTAGACCAAATGGTTGGATTATTTTCTAAAAATGTTGAGACGCCGAAAAGGATCTGGCAGATCAAAAAAGCAAGGGCAGGAAGACCAAATTGGTCGAAAACAACCAAAAACGAATTATGTAAATAGTAAGAGGTTTGTTTGATGGCCAATAATTGGGATTTGGACGGTTGAACCTGCGACTGAAGAAAGCTTCTGGGTTGGGCAATATTATACAAACGTATGTTGATTAGTGAACGTTCAACGATGATTATTTGGAAATCGTGATATGCGGTCTGGTGTGACGTAGGTTTTAGAAAAGCATTTTCTTTATCGTGCCACGTTTCGGTCTTTATTGAGATCATCTTCAGAGCTCAAAGAGTTTGTTACTGCGTAATTGTGCCATTCTTGCGTGTCGGGTTGAGAGCGCTAGTGAGATATTGCTCTTTTACTTTTTACAGTTTTGTTTTACATTTTTTCACCTACAAGAAGCCGTCTCCTTATACAAAAATGCCTTTCTATACCGACTTCCTTCCCCACCCCTTTAAAATCCAACGTATGTAAACATAAAACAGCAGAAAACAAACACTTTGAGTGAGTAGAAATACTTTGAATATGAAAGTTGTTTTTGTGTTGTATAACTTCACTTTTTTCACATTATACATGTTTTTATTAAATTTTAAATTACAATGTTTGTAAATCCCAGGCCCTGAAGATGATCTCAATAAAGGTCGAAACGTTGGCACGATAAAAAAAAATGTTTTTCTAAAACCTACGTCACGCATCTCACGATTTGTGAATAATCATACTACATCACGGTCACTGATGACCACACATTT
The DNA here is from genome assembly GCA_039619505.1 of Cimex hemipterus. Classification (NCBI taxonomy): domain Eukaryota; kingdom Metazoa; phylum Arthropoda; class Insecta; order Hemiptera; family Cimicidae; genus Cimex; species Cimex hemipterus. The sequence continues at coordinate 31,467 of JASJUQ010002776.1, read as the reverse complement.
CTATACAGATTGTTAGACTGTCGGAATTTTTTACTATTTGATCCGTGTCTGAACATGGCGAGAAACCGGAAAGCATCGGTCAGTCTAAATCAGCGAGGTTAAGCATACCAAAGTAATGGAAACAACCATTACAAAACAACATATAAGTATTATGAGGGTTGAATAGAATTTCAGGTTGTTTGTTGGCAAATAGTTTGGATTTTGGACAATTGGATCAGTTTCTGAAAATGGTTAGTAACCTTAAAGCATCAGGCATACTAAAACAGTGAGGTTATGTAGACCGAAATTATCGAAGACGACCAAACAAAGAATTACGTAAACAGTTAGCAGGATTACATAGAACTGATAGCCGTTAGCTTGGATTTTAGATGGTTTGGAGACTGAAGAAGACAAACCATGTCGTCTCCTACTAAACCAGCGGAGATATGCAGACCAAAACGATTTAGTTAAATAATACGAGGTCTCAATAGATCTATAGATAGTGTGATGGCTTAATTAATGGTTAATTAATTTGGAATATTGCATCAGTGACTGAAGATGGGGAGAAGTACTATGCTTCTGGCAAATAATTGCTCGGATGCGAAGACCAAATGACGCAGACCCCCAAGGGGAAATCTCACAAATACAATTGCACACTTCTGCTTGGAATATGTACTACCTGTGAGTATGACCATCCTAACCCGCTTTCTTTTTTTGAATCCTAGATACGATAGATTGTATCTCAATACGGCCGTGAGGTTTTTTTCACCACTCCCAGTCTTTTTTAGTACCTAAGTTCGTCTGGATTTGTTTTAGTTCAAACGTTTTGTGGGTACCAAATACACTCTTGCTAAGTTAGGTTTTAGTAGATGATGGGGTTGTGGTCTGATGGTTGATGGTCTACGAGTTGGCGAACTCATGTTGAACCAGCACACGAGCACTACGGGGTCTGTCTTTACTCGCGGTTGTGCCTGTACAAACAGTTCGCCAACTCGCAGACCAAACCCTTTCTTCCACTATAAAAACAGCCAGTCAAGCTACGTTAATTAAAATGTAGAACCCAGTAGTGCCCATGTGCCGGTTCAACATAAGTTAGATTTTACTATTTACTTTACGTGAAAATCCTTTAGAGGTTCTCAGTTTTTCTTTCTAGGTGGAGAGGTTAATTTTCTTCTTACAAGCTGGCGATTCAAGTCATCATGCAATGCGTGACGATGGCCTGGTCAACCAGGTTAGAACTTAGATACTTTTTCAGATCATCAGCTCACTTATACTTTCTTTATACTAGTGCAAATATGTTTTCTGCGATGTGTTGCTAGCTATTGTACTTCAACGCTCTCAGTTATCAGTTGACCACAAACCCGATATCTGAGAGCAATATGTTTTCCGAAAGCTCGAGTTCTGTCTGGTACGCCTAATTTATAGTTATTTACCTTCATTATTCTGCTCTATGGTTATATATTTCAGTAATTTATCGCACTTCATTCATGTTTCTATGCGAGGTTGGCTTGTTGAAAACACGTCGGTTTTTATGATTATGGCATCTATCTTGAGGTCTGAAGTGATAAGCGGTGATGGTCTTTTTCCATCATCCTCTGGTATGCTTTTTCCTGTTTTATCTATACTTGGTATACGTGTAATATTCTGTAAATGGGGAGAGAGCACTATAAAAAAACTGGTGGTCTTAATTTTCAATTGAATCCACTCTAGAAATTGCCATGCGGAGCAGTTAGGATACAAAGAAAACCGAGGAAAAGAACTTTAAGCACTCAATACTTCTTAAAGAGTCGAGAGGATTGCCCTGAACTAACTACGAAACAAGGAAAAGTAGAACATAGCACACGAACTGGGTGAATAAAATCTCCTAGTATCCGTTTATTGTTACCATCATCTGGTCCGTCCACAATGTTGGCCCAATGTCAGATAGACAGTTTTCAAACCAAACTAACTTTAATTAATGATTTTCCTTCAAACGATTTTACTATTCCAATAGAGTGACAAAATATATTCCTGAACACTGAGCACAACTTAAATGTGAGGAGAGGTCCGAAGGCAATTATCCATCGGATGTGGTAGGCTTCCTTCGAGAGAGCAGAAAAATAAGATCTGTTGTTTATTAAACGGCCGACAATTGACCACATCAAAAAATAAGGATACATGACCCCATGGTATTAAAGAAAACGCAAGACCGGAAGATGGCAATGACATTATGAAATGCAATTATCCTTGACATAGGTATGTTTAAAAAATCTAATGATTTTTATGTTTCCACTAATGTTTCTGTTTCTAATCCTGCCCACGTTTGCGCCTAATAGGCCCGTTGCCCTTTTTATTTCCATTTCGACATGCTCGTTCTGGAAGTCGATCTCAAATTAGTTAGTTTTTTCGAACTATGCTTCTTGCGTTATAGTTGAACAATCATTTTCCGCTGCCGTTTCAATTTGATACAAGAAGAAAGTTCAACAACGGAGCGAAAAAATTAGAAACGTTCCCCCCTCGGAAAGAAGAAAACCGGGTGGAAAGCCGAAATCCGGCAAAGAAGGGGCCCGTCGGGTCACGTACGGTCCGGGAATCTTCTTCGGATGGGTTTATGTTATAATTTTTTTCTCCTCCCGGCCGTGTGTGGCCGCTCAAATTGAATGCCGTAATAGAATAGGTGCACGTGCTCGCCTCTGGAGACGTGTTGACCAATCTGGTTGGTAAATACGCGAGACAAATCTATGATTGGGTTAGCGGCCGTCGTGACGGCCGTTTACAGCTCCAATTCTGCGAAGAACGTCTTCAAGTGCCAAGGAAAATCGCCCCTGGAATGCTTGGAGATAACCAACAATAGTTTTCCCCACGCTGTAGTGAATCAAATTCTAATTTCCTCAGGGGCAACAAAGAAAAACGAAATCGACCACGTTTTCTTCTGTTCCAACAATTGTCGTGTTCATGCTTATTGCGAACTTGATGACTTGACTCGGCCAACCTCAAAAGACGACAAGAGCGTTCCTGAAGTCGATGGTAATGAAATTCGAACTCATATCCAACATGAACGCTCATACCACTGTGCAAGCCTTCCTCCTTCAAATCGTTTGATATTAACATTGTTAAACTGACGCCATTCAACTCAAACTACCTAATGAGTTTAGTAAATAACAAAACTGAATAGTCATTGGAAATAATTAAAAACCAAATATTACAAATCCATAACAATCTATACATCTTTTCCATCGTGCAATAAACGCTTTTATTCCGCAGACATAAAAATCTTTATTTTAACTCACAAGAAAGTCTTGACAGACTTGAGTCTCTAAAATGTTTATCCCTCATGAGGGGATCAAAATGCCTTAAAAAAGTAGAAGTCTGTGGACGAGAGGTCGAGTGAATATGGAGGAAGCAGTAAGGCTTCACTAATTTCGTGGTCCGCTTGACCAATTAATTAAGATTTTTTTAGTTGAGATAAAAAATCAATGGCACAAGCGGAATTCGAACCCAAGAGTTTTAGAGCAGCGATGTACTTAGCCCAAGATCACGGGTTCGAATCCCGCTCGTGCCATTGACTTTTTCAATCTCAACTAAAAAACCTTAATTAATTATAATTCAAGATATTACAATGAACCCAAACGAAAACACAGTCACCACAACCTTCTTTGGGCGCAGATTTTCGGGAAGTGTTTTGGCGCTTCATCCTTGTCGAACTACTCACCAGTATGCGTCCTGTTATCCTGCCTATTTCATATCACACGTGGTTCGATCAAAACCATCATTTTTGTGGCGCAACCGAAGAGATGGTTCAAATTTTTTCAAACATCAATATAACACCACAAGAACAGCATCACACTATGCCCTGAAGGTGACTCGAATAAAGGTCGAAACGTCGGCAAAAAAATCAAAAAGGAGTTTTTCTGTTTTTCTAAACTACCCGATAGACTTGATTCTTACTTGTCTTTATCTTCAGACGCGGATCAAATCGTTAGGTAAACTGTATAGACTCAACCCTCCTTCCGTAGACATAACCCGGCGGAGCTGGGCAGGCCAAAATAATCATTAAAGATAAAATTGCAGGATCTTCATCACAGAAAAATCCCGCACTGTGTTTAACACTCCTTATTTTTGTATATTCATTCAGTTTAACCAAATTTAAAATGCCTTTTGATAATTAGCAAAACTTTGCGAACCCAACAAATACGGACACTTCGGAAATTCGCCTTCTTGAAATATCCCACCCAGCTTTGGTGGGCTGACAATCCAAAAAAGCGGAGTTAGGCGGACCAAACTGATCGCGAGGTACATTTTTTCAGAGTCGATTTCTTTGGGCTTCGGTTAGTTCGTGCGGTAACCACTTGTCGAGCTTCTTTATTTTACCAATTTGCTCCTGACGGCGGACCACGGTTCAGTGGACAACACTTAGCTCTTCCGCAATTTTCCGTGTCTTACGTGAATTTTTTTCGACGAGTTGGTCATCGTCCACAACGGAAAGCCTACCGCGACTTTCCTTATCTTTGAGATCCAAATATCCATTCTCTAATGCTTCCCCCCCCCCAACTTACTAATGTTAAGCGTGGTTCTTGCCGCATCTCGCGTAAATCCGTAAAAATAAATTTGACCTAGTTGTTAACCCAACATACGACACCATAAGAATAGCACCACACTGTATGCCCTGAAGATGACCCGAATAAAGTTTGAAACTGTGGTCATTAAATTAAACCGGTGTTTTTCTAAACTACCTTATTCTTGACCTGTCATCACGAATGCAAGAAATTAAAAACTAAAATGATTTGAATAACAAATAACAGTTAAAAGTATTATTATAATCCAAAAAATAGACGAGGATTCAGCTTTATATGACAAGTACCTTTGAAAATCAAACAAATTTTCAAAACCTGCGTTAATTCTGCACCAACCAAAAAACATTCGTGAGTATATCAGCAAACTGTTTCTTTTTTTCTTTTTAAGACTGCGGAGGATGAATCAACGAACCAGTGTTCAGTCGTTACCTTCTAACATTTACCTTTATTTTCTAACGTGTTTCAACTGACAGCTAGCGAAACGAGACGATCCTAAAATGCTGCACAGAAAAAAAAACCATATCTACACGCTCTACTTTTGGTATTTATTCAGTTTCGTGAAAATTTCACAAGTAATCCGTAAAGCCTGTGTCAATTGATAACTAGCGAGACAAGGCGGCCCACAAAATAGACAGTAGTGGACAAAAAAAAAAAATCGTTGCGTTTGACTATATTTTAGCCTGTTTCATTTGACCACTAGTGACAAATTTCATCTAGTAACACAAAAAATCAATTGGGCCGTTAATGATCACTTTGGTCCGCGTGCCCTCGCTGTGTTGGTTTGTGAGACGCGTTCGGCTTTTCGCACATCTTCAGCCACTAATCTAACAATCCAAAATATCTATTCATCATCGAGCAATGTCTATATTTTAGTTTACCTTTACTCGTCTGGTTGTTTTTAATCATTTGGTCTACCTACTCTCACTATTTTGTTTGGTACGCCACATGCTTTGCGGCATTTCGCCATCGTCAACCAGTTTTTATACAGTGTTTTCTTTTACAATCTAAGGAACCGTACGTGTTTCCGAGAGTATAGATAAAACGGCGGGGATAGGCATACCAGAATAATGGAAAATTAGGTTACAAGAAAGAAAGAGGGTAAGGATGGTCGTACAAGTACAATGTACAAACAAGTACAAGCGCATATACCATCACCCAAGCGGAAGTGTGCAATTGTATTTGTGAGATGTCCCCTTGGGGTCTGCGAAGTCATTTGTTCATCAAACCCTGAGCAAGGTCAAGATCCCGAGTTCGAATCCAGCGGCCCTGCATTCAAATAGGCTTTGAACCCTGAGCAATTTTTGTCCACCAGATGTCTTCTTGCTACCTTCAATCACTGAAGTAATATTCCAAATTCCCATTAACTGACCATCACACTATCTATAAATCTATTGAGACCTCGTATTATTTAACTAAATCGTTTTGGTCTGCATATCTTCGCTGGTTTAGTATGTGACGACATGGTTTGTCTTCTTCAGTCTCCAAACAATCTAAAATCCAAGCAAACGGCTATCAATTCTATGTAATCCTGCTAACTGATTACGTAATTCTTTGTTTGGTCGTCTTCGATAATTTCGGTCTACATAACCTCACTGTTTTAGTATGCCTGATGCTTTAAGGTTACTAACCATTTTCAGAAACTGATCCAATTGTCCAAAATCCAAACTATTTGCCAATATTACTTATATGTTGTTTTGTAATGGTTGTTTCCATTACTTTGGTATGCTTAACCTCGCTGATTTAGACTGACCGATGCTTACCGGTTTCTCGCCATCTTCAGGCACGGATCAAATAGTAAAAAATTCCGACAGTCGAACAATCTGTGTAGAAATGTGTGGTCATCAGTGACCGTGATGTAGTATGATTATTCACAAATCGTGAGATGCGTGACGTAGGTTTTAGAAAAACATTTTTTTTATCGTGCCAACGTTTCGACCTTTATTGAGATCATCTTCA
>JASJUQ010002776.1:0-24579 GCA_039619505.1 Cimex hemipterus | reverse complement strand
TTTTTTTTATCGTGCCAACGTTTCGACCTTTATTGAGATCATCTTCAGGGCCTGGGATTTACAAACGTTGTTTAAATTTAATAAAAACATGCAGAATGTGAAAAAAGTGAAGTTATACAATACAAAAACAACTTTCATATTCAAAGTATTTCTACTCACTCAAAGTGTTTGTTTTCTGACGTTTTATGTTTATATACGTTGGATTTTAAAGGGGTGGGGAAGGAAGTCGGTATAGAAAGGCATTTTTGTATAAGGAGACGGCTTCTTGTAGGTGAAAAAATGTAAAACAAAACTGTAAAAAGTAAAAGAGCAATATCTCACTAGCGCTCTCAACCCGACACGCAAGAATGGCATAATTACGCAGAAATCAAACACTTTGAGTGAAAAGAAATATTTTGATTGAATATAAAAAAATATTTTTTTGTAAAAGGATCTGGCAGACCAAAAAAGCATGGGCAGGAAGACCAAAATGATCGAAAACAACCAAAGACGAATTATGTAAATAGTACGAGGATTGCGTAGAATTACAGATTGTATGAAGGCCAATAATTTGGATTTTGGACGGTTGAACCTGCGACTATCGAAAGCTTCTGGGTTGGACAATATATAAACGTGTGGTGATTGGTGACCGTTAGTCGATGATTGTTCGGAAATAGTGAGATGCGGTGTGACGGTTTTGGCAAAACATTTTATCGTGCCAACGTTTCGATCTTTATTGAGATCATCTTCAGGGCTCAAAATTTTTGTTTTCTGCATAATTGTGCCATTCTTGTGCGTAGTGGGCACCCTCAACACGACACACAAGAATGGCACTTGTAACGCTGTAAACAATTATTTTGAGCTCTGAAGATGATCTCAGTAAAGATCGAAACGTTGGCACGGTAAAGAAAATGTTTCTCTGAATCCTACATCACACCAGACCGCATGTCACAATTTCCGAATAATAATCCGTATATATTCGACCCTCCTTCCGGTTATATAACTCTGTCCAACCCATTGAAGATGAGCACGCCAAAATGATGAGCAAAGAAAAAAAAACTTTATAGGATCTTCAAACTTCGACGATACTTTGCTTATAGTTAGATGGTCAATTTCATTTTACAAAATGTCGACTACGAGTGGTCACTATTTAAATCTTTGTCATATTCAAGGTTAAAACATTTTATTTTCCTTGTTTTTACATGTTTTGTTTGGTATCTTGTCAAATATCTACGATTAGGTTCCGTTCAAAAAACTAATTATATCGACGAAAAACAAATATAAACAACATTTTCTATTTCCCAAACTTCCACAATACTTTATGTATAAATCTAAGATTAGGGTTATTAGAGAAAATAATAGTTAATATATACGATTAAGAGTTCATTACGGTTTATGGTGTTTAAAAGTTTTATTTCTATTACTTTTTCAATGGTTTTTGTTTACTCGTGTTGTCAAATATCTACGATTTGGGATGGTTAGGACCCTGTCGACCTCACGAAAAGATCTCATACAAAAAATGTCTTTAACACCCCTTATTTTTGCATATTTATTCAGTTTAGCAAAATTTCAAGTGCCTTTTGATAACAAGCGAGATTTGGCGAAGGTCGTGGTTTCGAATCCCGCTCGTCACACCTTTTATCTCACCAAAAACTTAATGAATTGAAAAAAATCATTCTGTCAATTGGACCAGTAAATTTAATAGAATTGTTTATAATAATAAAAAAAATCCAATGGCCGTAAAGCTAGTGATTTACGGGCATCTGTGGGATCGTCGCAACTCTCGCTGAAAATATTCAAATTAAAATACGCATAAAATAGTTTTGGGACCGCCCAGTTTCGCTGGTTGCAACTTGGAATTTTCTTATCGTAATTAAATTTATTTACTCGTTATCGATTTTGAACCAGTCCTCGCTAGCCGGCAGGCGGAATAGTTTGTTCAATTTATTTAATGTTAAAAGAAATCTGCCTCTTCAAGACCTTGCCCAACGCAATATTAATGCAATCGCTGTCTAGAGCTCTTCGTAAAACATTTTTCGCATGTCCAAAAGCTTTCTTTCAGGCCTTGGCCTTTCCTATTCAAGAGTATTTGAACATTCAAGAACTGTGTACCAAAAGAGAAAATGTTCCACAGTTTCTTTTTCTTCCAGGCTATACCTAGATCTTGTTTTTATTGCTAAGGGTCTTAGCTTCTAGGATCTGTAATCCTACTATCATTCTAGTCCAACAGGAGTAGTATTTGATGAACTTTTTCACAATCTCATTGAACTGAGGACTTTAACCCATTGCCTTTTTGACGTTTTGGGTATTTGGTACGCCATAAAAGGCTCGAGGGCCGATAGGTGTCCTGATCGAATTTTCTTTGGCGAATAATTTATCTGCCTTCTAATTGCCCCTTTGCCTATATGCTTCACAAAACAATGAGTAATGTTTTTTCCAATGTATGAGAAAGCCGAGATGATTCCAACTTTAATTTTTTTTTTTGTGTATGTGTTTTTTAAAAGCTAAAGTTTAAGGGGTGGAGCGAAGAAGGGAGGGGAGAGTTAAAAGAAACAGGGAATGGAGTTGGAGGGGAAGAGAGAAAAAGAGAGAGATGAAGATAGAGTAATTGAGTTCGAGAGGAAAAGAAAGTAAGAAGAGAAGGGAGAAACAAAAAAATAGATAGAAACAAGAAACTAACAACAAGTGAGAGAAATTAAGAAAAAGAGAAAAAGAAATAGATAAATAGATAGATAGATAGATACATAGATAGAGAGAGGGGGAGAGAGAGAGAGAGAGAGAGAGAGAGAGAGAGAGAGAGAGAGAGAGAGAAAATGAAAGTGAGTGAGTGAGTGAGTGAGAGAGATAGAGAGAAAGAATGAAAAAGGAAGTTTTTTTTATAGTTCATTTATAAATTTATGTAAATTAATGCTAATGTTAAAATTTGTTGGATATTTTACAAATCAATAAGGGATAAATTAAATTTACCAAATTTATGTCTTGTACGACCAACCTACTTAAATACACTTAATTAATTGTTCGTCTCATCTAAAAACAAGTGGTGCTTATTACACTAATGGAAGAGGTACAGTTAGAAACTCAAAGGGTTTTGTTACGGAGAAACTGTTTCATCCGTTTTAAACATTTTTAGATCTACATTTTTTTTCTCTTTTTTTGACTTTTTAAAAAGAAAAATCAATCGATTGAAGAAGCCAAGGTGAAACGTTTTAAGCTTTCACACCTTTCCAAGGGGATAATATAATATCATAGCAGACAATGTCTGACAGTGTCATTATAGTGTTAGTAACACTCCCCCCTCCCCCCGACTATCTTCGCCTTCTGTTACACATCCATACTTTTGAGAAATAACCTCATTTTTTTCTCTTCTTTTTAAACCCTTTCTGGACCGATCGTAATGTCAATCAAAGAGTTTACAAAAGCTATGATACGATAATTTTGAAAAGCCTAGGTAAGATAAGGCATCTCAAAAAAAGTTTTTTTTTTTTTTTTTTTAAATTATAATGGAAAATATTAACTGACCGGTCTTTCAGCTTGAAATTCGGTTTGCCGATGCCCCCGATCACCGAAGGCGTGTCTCGAAGGGCGAAACATTTCGCGTGGTGTCCGAGGTGGAGGCTCTTGAAATTAAACGCCACCCTCGATTCCTTGGGGTACGATGCGTAAAATCTCACCCAAGACCTGTATGCTGAAAAAAAAAAAAAAAAATCGTACAGTAAATCAATTTCATTTACATCAAAAAGCTAAATACAGATGACTATCATTACAATTACAAGTTTTTTTTACCTTTACAAGCAAGGGAGTGCAGTCCTTTCTCGTTTAGAACAGCATGTTCGAAATTGTGCTGCAACATAGACGCTACGCCTTCAACACCAGAACCATAACTCTTGAAATGAGAACAAAAAAAAGAGAAAAATTAAATTTTATAAATAAAAATACAGAAAATATCTATTTTTTTATCATGCAGTATTTGTTAATATTTCATGAGCATCTTATATTTTACATTTGTGCCCATATTTTTAATTTTCTAATCATGGTTTTCATTCCTGGTGTAAGATTATTATCATTTTTTTTTTTTTTTTTTTTTTTTTTTTAATGAGAGTAAAAACTTACTTGGCCATCTTTTGATTCAAGTTTTATTTTAAGTAGATTCTTCAAGTAATTCTCCATGTTCACCTCCTCGAGTTTGATCCTCTTCTCCTGAAGAAACTGAAGGAAAGGTAACTCGGAAGGGATGAGGAAGAGCAAGGACGATCCTGAAGTGCCGACCCTGGCCGTCCTCCCGACCCTGTGTACGTACTTGTTCGGCTCTATAGGAGCTGTGAACTGTACGATCCAATCGACCTGTGGTAAATCCAAGCCTCTTGCACCAACATCCTATGGATTTTTATTTTTTTATTGAAGTTTTAAAAATTGAAAAAGAAACGTACTGTGCAGAGGAGAACGCCGGAATCGGATTGTCTGAATTTGTTAAAAACCTCGACTCTGTCTGTCTGCGTCATGTTGCCGTGTAGTTTGAAATAAACGACATTTGAAGTGACTACAGACGGTATTAAATCTGTGTAATAATCAACCATGTCTTGTGTGGCCATAAATATTAACACCTTACTTTTCCCTTCAACCTGTAAACAATTTTTTTTTTTTAAATAAAAACCCGATGGCGCTGATTAAAAAATGAAAAAAAAAATCGTGCCTCGCATATTGTTACAATAAAAGAAGCCAATGTCACCAAACGTAATTTAGCAGGTGTGACAACATATTTCTGAGACAGTTGGTGTGGAATCACCAAAGCATCATTTTCAGGCATGTCGTTTTGACTTGCATCAATTTTTAAAGGTTTGTTGAGAGTAAGACCAGCTAATCGTTCGATTCCCGGGCCGAGAGTCGCTGAAAGCAAAACCGTCTGTTTCTTTCCGACATCCTCGCCTGATTGATCCCTCTGGTCTTTTATCATCGAGACCAGGCTGTCAAACACAAAATATAAATTATAATATAATTTTTTTTTAAAGAGGTATATCACCTTGCGATATCTCTTTCATAGCCGAGGTCGAGAAGCTTGTCAGCCTCGTCGAGAATAAGCCAGTCAAGTTTGTGCAACAATAAAACCTGCGTGTGCTGGGCATGATCGAGTATTCTACCAGGCGTTCCGACTAGCACATTTATGCCTTTCCTCAGCCTAGCCTTCTCTGATTTTTTCTTCTCACCGCCCACTATTATACCAGGAACTATCCAAGTAAATGCCTTTAAAAAAAAATTAAATTAAATACTCTAAAATATATAATTTTTTAATTATTGGGTGAAAATTTACACGACAGAGTTTTAAAAAGCATTCGTAAGTTTGCAGTGCGAGTTCTCGTGTCGGAAGAATGATCAATGCTTTTACACCATCATTCCTGGCTATTTTTGGCGTAATTGACTGAAGCATTTGCATTATCGGTACAGCGTACGCTAACGTTTTCCCGCTTCCCGTCTGCGATCTCACAAGAGCGTCTTGTCCTTGTAGCAACGGCGGAATCGTAAGCTGTTGGACTATCGTCATCTTCGTAATCTCAAATAACTGTTCCAGATTGGCAACCTGAAATTTAAAAATCAATTTAACATCGGGACAGTTTAAATTTAAATGAACCGACTCACGAGATGTGGATGAAGGACGCCAAGGCTTTTGAATGTGTTTTGGGAAAAGAGCGGCTCCTCAATCGGGACGACGTCAAATTCCGTTGCGTCCGGTATTTCAGGATTGTGATGGAAAAGGGAAGAAGTTTTGCCTTTATTGCCATCAACATAGTCTTTATTCGGCTTGGAAAATTTACCCTTCTTAGGGAAGTCATTCTTCTGCAAGTTCTTATGAAACAACTGGGGCTTCGAAGGAGGTTGTAATGCTGAGCCAATTCTTTTGTGCACCTTAAACAATTTTAAAAATAGTAATACTTATTTTAAAATAAGTACACTAAATCAAAGTCCAAGCTGTTTTTTATAGCCAATAATATGTTCAAAGCGCAAGTTATTTTATGGCGTTGGTCTGTTCAAAAAAAAAAAAAAGTACAATTTTAATTAAGCGCTCGACTTTTCAGGATTACCTTGGGTTTTTTCTCGGGTACAATAAAGTTGACGTTTAGATCGCAGGTCGTCATATTTAATTAAAAAGTAATTAAAATCAACCACCATCAGATTCAGACTGTTTATGTTGAAAGCACGTGTCAAAAAGACAGAAGGTTACAAAATAATCGATTTTCAACTGATAAAATTTCGATTAATCGACGTTATCAGTAAACTTAGGGAGTCTTCAACTCAAAGCACATCCTGTCCAGTAGAAATTTAAATAAATAAACTTTAAAATTTAATAAATATTAATTAAACCATGGTCTCAGGAAGGTCTCAGTGGTGAGAAATGGAGGAGGACGGTTTTAAACTGGTGAAAAAAAAGAAAAAGAAGAATTATGAACAGTTTGATGAAGAATCTCCTTTGTACCTGGAACGAGTCAAAAAGTAATTATTCATTAATAATAACCATAATAACGTCTGATGCATAAAATCAGTGGGCTTTTTTAAAATATTTTGTTAAAATAAGTTGGACCGGTTCTGGTACTGTCATTTGGGCGTATGTGGAACTTCTCACTGATGGAGGCACAAAACCGGAACACATTTGACTAACATTAACTTGCTAGTAAAGACGGACTTACTGTCAGTTCAACTCTCAAACCACCAACAATAAATTATCTGTATTCAATTTTAAAGCAAAACAGAATTCTTGATGCTTGATTTTTTTTAGAACTAAATAATCATAAAGTTTTTATATTTTGTCAATCTAGGAAGTTTTTGGAAGTAAAAGGCATGATGGTGGATTCTCTTCAGTTTTTCAGTTTTGTCAATTCGATTGATGAAGGCCTCGCCAATCTTGACTCGCCGAAGGTGGAAGAGATTATCTGCTACGGTCTCGGAAACTTTTCAAAATCTCCCAACGCCCGTTACCAGTACGCCATGGCAGTAGAGCTGAGCGAGTTTTACTCTTGCCCCCTACTCGTATTCGACCCCGTGTTTACAGAGCCTGAAAAGAAAATCCTGGTGGAGATGAGGTCCGAGCTTATACCGAGGAACGAAATGGGAAAGAGAAAAGCAACGAAGTCTACGCTGTTCTTCTTGCCGCACTGCCCTCGCGAGCTGTTCAACAACATCCTCCTCGCCAACTGGGGCGAGAGCCTGGCCAACTGCATCATCGCAGGTAATAACCTGGCGTCAATAGTCGAATCGACACCGTCTCGCTCCCTGAAAAATGAATTCCCATATCTAGCCGACTCGTTTGAACATGCAGAAATCATAGAAGTCAAAAACACATTTCAATTTTTGGACGTTTTCAACGACATGGCTGTTCATGTCTTTCCTAACAAAAAAATCTTAAACTCTCTATGTTAAGATAATTGTAAATATGTAAATACTTTTTTTACAAAATAAATTTTTTATTTTCTAAAAATATATTTTTTTAGGTTTAAATTTATACTTAAAACAATTTGATAATTATAAACAATTCAAGAGATCTCCAGCAGGGAGGTTAACCTGTATTGATCCTTCTATGCTTCCTAGATTAGTCTGTCAGACGCTTTTAGGAATTTTGCCATCTTCAGTGAGTCAGTCTGTCGAGTAAAAAGTACAGTCATTAAATCATAAAATTACATAGTAATTCAGATATTCAGGATATAAAAGTACAACAATCAAAATTTTTTTAAATTATTAATTAACTATATTTCACCAGAATAAATTTACAATAAAATTCTTTATATATATTAAATTAAATGTTCAGAGTTGAGCAAAAAATAATATTGCCATTTGATCAACTTTCGCGAACAAACTGATTTTACAGTATAAATATTATACAAACACTAAAAATATTCACTTAAACCTATTCGTTTTATTCAAAATAGGATTTTAAACACTGCTTTTTGTGAAATAACTGTTTAAAAAAAATGGAATGCACCTTGTACCACATACGCGATCACAGCATACTTCACCATCCAACAACTTATCACTCATTTAACCTTAGTAGGATAAACAAAAAAAAATTGATAATTGTTTTTTTTTTTTTTCTTCTTTTGTCATACGCCTAATCACAGATTGTCTATGGTGTTTACAGATCAGCATACAGATGCTTGTTTGAAAGAAACTAAACTAATTTTTTGTGATTTTCTTTTAAACTAAATTTAAATGCATAACCGTAGGTTTTTGATAATAAATATTTTCAAACTTTTTTTCTTTTGTCACATTGCTTTTTAATCTTAAGGGTTCAAAAAGTTTCCTTGTTATTTTTTGTAATTATTGAAATGATAAAATCACAGTTTCAAACAGTAAATTTCTGGACCCAAAGTACGCTTAGATGTATTTTAATAGCGTTAATTAAAGTTTTTGGATGATTATCACAGGGTCGCATTTCTTATATAATTGCGTTCGTTAAGACAGTTTGTTTTTTTCTTTTCATTGAATGCAATATTTTGTAAATAAAAACGTTTTTCCTTGAAATTATGTACAATTAGTTGTGTGTTTATGAATCGGGTTTGGCTTCGGCATCGGACGGGTCGCTTACTTCCGCCCATTCGAGGCCGTCATCCCCCCATCCTTCGCCAGTACACTCCTCGTCGGCCGCGTAAGAAAGCCTGTTGGCCTTTTCCGGCTCGGCTTCCGGCTGAACCTCAGTGATCTGTATGATCTGCGTCTTAGATATGACGGGCACCATGTCGTGGAAGAAATCGACTTCTTCTTGTTGCAAAGACGGTCGCTTTTTGACTTCCACGTCCTCCTTTTCCTTTTCGCTTGGCAAATCTGGCATTTTCAACTGTACCGTCTCGGGTATTATCTCTATTTCTATTTTCGGTACGATTTCAACCTAAGTAAAAAAAAAATCGAATTTAAAGAAAAAAATTGTAAGTTTGTTTTTTTAAATAGTTTTTACGGGTTCGAGTACAGGAGATGGATCCCAAGAATCCCACTGCTCGACTTCATCCTCAGAGAGCGGCTGAGAAGAAGGCGCTTCTCCCCCATCCGGAGAAGGCCTTTCGCATAAAAACATATCTTCACCTGGAAAAATTTTGAAAAAAAAAGAAATTTACCATCAATGATTTGTTTATAAAAAGTTGCAAAATTTCTTCTTAAAGGAGAACTTGTAGTTTGATCATTTTTGCTTCTTTTTTCAGTGGTTGGTGTGTATTTAATATTATTTGTACAAAATCCACAGGACCAACCAGCCAATATAAAATATGAAGTGAGACCAGGCAGATCAAAAGGGTCAGTAATGAGCAAACTAAAATTTAAACTCAGATTATGGCTGAAGTGGTACAGAGTCCGATATTAACTTTATAGAGTATGATCATCAATGAACAATTACGATCATTTAAGTTTAATCGTATATAATTAAATAGTTGTTTGGCTTGATCTTGAATCATTGAGTTTGAACAAAACAATTTTTGTTCTTATGAGGTTATATGAACTCTTGGCGTATTGGTGTATTTGGGAGAAAAAATATAAAAAAGCCCATTTGTACGTCGGATTTGAATAGAAGGCTCCTGCATTCGAACCTGGAACCTTTTATCTTACAGTGGTTAGCGCCAAATCACCGCTTAAACCTCTGTGGCTCTGATGCCTCAAAACATTAAAATACAATGTTATTTAACATACTATCAACTTCAAAAATCAAGTACAAAGATTTTTACTGTTGAAGATCACGATGTACAAGCACAGAAAAAAATTCTATGTTTCAATTGCTCAATTTTTTCATTATTTTATCAATTTAGTTTTAGTATACAATAAAAAAATTTAATTGATAAATTGTATTTGTTTATTAAGGTGGAAATTTTTCAACTACGACCAACCTGAATTTTCAACCTCGGTACTCCGAACGGTCTTCTTCTTGATACCTTTTAAAGGATGAACCTAAAAAAAAAATCCAGGAAATATTATAAAAAAAGTTTTATTGGAAACAAAATTTTTCTCACTTTTGGACGGCCGTCTGAAAAGTGCCTCGCCCTCTTTCCGCCAATAACGGTTGCAGCGCCGAGTATTGGTACAAGATCTGAAAGGGCTCTGAGCGTTGCCGATACGAGGTCATCGTTCGTATCTTTTATACCGACTAAAAGCTAATCGAGAACAATTGGTATATAAAGAATTGAAAAATAAACGACATAGAGAAAGAGAGAGATACAGGCAAAAATATTATTTTTTTAAATCCGCTACCTCTGGCAAAATATGCGTGTGGAGTTGAATGGGAGTGAACATGGAACAAAACGATTTGAAATGAGATAAAAGCGTGAGGCGGACTTGAATGTCCCTCACGCAAAATATTGACATTAACTTTGGCACGATGTACTTCTTGAATACGTTCTCCGAAAATAAATTCGCAGAGTCTCCGCCTGAAATTCGAACAAATTTTATTGTTTTTTTTTTTTTTTTTTTCTGTCTGACTTACTTAATTTTGGAATTAAAATTTGTGACAAGAGGAATTTCTGCGCTGTCGAGTCAAGAAGAACTATCCTCGATAATAACAGCGCTCCTAACTGTCCAGCGACTACTTCTTCGCTGAATTCACCCAATTTCAATGTCAACTCCCTACAATGATTATAGAATTTTTTTTTTTAAATATTTAAAAAATCCAAAATTATTAAAATTTACCTAAAAAAAAGTTGTTTTTCAACTTCGGTCTTCAACGGCAGCTCAATGAGAAAATTGTGTATTGCTATGAATTCGTGGTTGAAAAACTGGTGTTTCATCAGGGTTTCAAGCGAAGGGCAATTTTCTGGTATGGGCGACTGCAGCTGGCATTTCGCCAATTGTAGAAAATCCGACGAGCCTGGTACGCTGTCTAAAATGTAATTTAAACTTTGGAAATATACAAACAGTACAAAGAATATAGGGGGGCCGCGGTAGCCGAGTGGTTAAGGCATCAGACTCTCGGCTAGTACACCCCGCTGTTGTCGGTTCGATCCCCACCGTCGCCTCTGGAATTTTTCTGACGCCTAAGGGGACCAGTGGGCGCAATTAAAAAAAATTGACAGGGCGCTCATCAATGGAAGGGGCGGGACCGGAATTCAGCGACCCTGAACCTGGTCCCAACCTCCTTCAAAAATGAGTTTCTTCGATGGAAGAACACTGGTACAATGGGGGCTCAAGTTCACTTTGTGTTGTGAGCCCTCCCCCAAAAATGGAGCCAGGGTATAGTACAATAAGCTGTACAGCTGCAGGAGGGAACTCCTCCAGTCCCTGGTATCCAT
Source organism: Cimex hemipterus (assembly GCA_039619505.1). Taxonomy (NCBI): domain Eukaryota; kingdom Metazoa; phylum Arthropoda; class Insecta; order Hemiptera; family Cimicidae; genus Cimex; species Cimex hemipterus. The sequence goes on along the minus strand of JASJUQ010002776.1, from coordinate 13,354 downwards.
CCATCCACCACCACAAAGAATATAAGATGAAGAAAAAAAAGGTTTATTGAAGGGATAAGTAAAGGGATAAAAGAGAGGCCTTCTGCACCTCAACTTGAGTAGATCTTGTGTTCTCCGTTTTTTTTTCCTTAATCCATGCAAGCAGCTCCTTAATGTAGGATCTTGGTGGCTTTTCCTCTCCTGGTTGCAAGAACCTGCACCTAGATAGATCTTCAAAAAAATTTAAAACCTTTTCTGCGATTCCTGCCAGCATCTGCAGCGGGTTTTTTTTTCTGTCTGTACTATCCGGTGTGCTTTCTTAGATGGATGTGCGATCGAGAGTCAGACCAGAATTCTGGTTCGGTTGTAGTTGCCTTCGTTAGTTATTCCTTCGCATGTTTTGCATATGGCCCTTGTATGATTCCTAAACATGCCTCAACAATGTATTGTTCCACCAGGTTTTGGATTCGTCAAGGATCCATTTTAAGATGTATACTCTTTTGAGGCGGGATGCTTTACTACAGTAGCATTCAAAACCTATAGTCCATTGTGACAACTCAGGAGATCGCGTGACACGGGAACCGTGGAAGTGGGGGGCATGTCCTCCCTTTTTAAGCGGGAAAGGACACTCTGCTGCAAATTGGATTAGATGCACCGAGGACGTTATCGGGAAAGGACCTGCTGCAGAGGAGATTCTTTCGAGTTCCCAGGAATATAAATTTTAAAAAAATCAAGGCATCATTTGAAAATATTTGTTCTTACCATTGTAATAATAATATTTTTAACAAGAATTACTTTCAGTTTTTAACATTTTAATTAAATTCCCGAAATTTTCGTGTACTCTGCCTTCTTTACCAAGTCTCAGAAAAGCGAAACGAGGTTGTACCACCTGGTAGGTGTTGTTTCTGATCCTGTAAAACATTTGTGGTCGCGTTTTCTTTAGGAGCTTGTTATATTTGAGCCGACAAAGCATTAAGTTTTTCGACCAGCTCCTCTACTTGGCTTGGAATGGAATGGTAGCAAAAGTACTAGGAGGTGGGGTTTGTGTGCCCCAGGCACTGTAGCCTTCTGGCTTATTGTACCTTCCTAGTTCCTTAGTTTAGTCAATAGACTCGATCCTTTTTCTCAGAAGTATCAAGTCATTGATTGTTTGCTTCAATGTGGTTCTCTGAGTCGTTTTTATACGTTAGATTGAACCTCAATTGAGCCGTTGCTTCGCATTCGAAGATGATATGAGTGGCTGTTTCCTCCTCCTCATTACATACTCTGCAAATGGGATCACTATTATATATGCCCATGTTTTGTAGATGTTTTCTCAGGTGCCAGACTCCTCTGAGATTTGCCCTCTCCAGTTGTAGCAGTGTTTTTGCCAGTTTTGGTGAGGGTTGTTTTATCATGAGTTTACTGTGGTAGTGAGGGATGAGGTACGAGTCTACCAGACATTTAACCCCCTCGGGTTTTCGGGTTTTGGTCGCCCATCGTAATATACAATAAATAATATATATGTTCTTGAAGAAAAAAGCATATTGAGTTGTTACTGTCAAGTTTCGACCTATTTTATAGTCATCATCAGAGCAAAACAATTTTAAATGAGAACTGGCATAATTAATTTTTTGTTTCAGGCCATCTCAAATTTTTTTACCCAAAATTCCCCCGTGCCCTGGCACCCAGGATACCGTTAGGTTGTTGTGTTCCCCCAGGTTTTGGAGATTTTGGATGCATTCACTGACTAATTTTGATGTAATCCTTGTACATGCCAGTGCTTTGATAGCTGCTTGGCTGTCTGATCTTATGAGGATTTTTTTGTCAGTGTAACCTCTTTTAAGATTTTCCAGAGCACAAGCATTGATAGCATGTATTTCTGCTTGAAAGACCGAGGTATACTTCCCTAGTGAGTTTGCTCATATTTTTGGCTTGTACAGAAAACGCCCGATCCGGTTCCTTCATTTGTTTTGGAGCCATCCGTATACCATTTCATTGTATCCGATGTTCTCCTGTATTCTTCCACTCCTTTGTAGTCTGTTGAGATTTTGTAGGAGGTCGTGAAGATTGTTTCCGGGACCATGTAGTCAGTCCCCATTTCTAGTAATGGGTGTCTGATTTTGTTAATTATGATTGTGTGTCCGAATTGTTTGGTTCCTTTCCAATTTAATTGTTTTTGGAGCCTGAATGAGCTTTTCCTAGCCTCTCCCTGTATGAATATTTCTAGTGGAGGTAGGTTTAGCAGGGTATCTAGTGCATTTGTAGGGGTTGTTTTCATCGCCCCTGTGATACATAGGTTTGCTAGTCTTTGTAAGCTGCCTAATGTTCGGGTAGCTACTTTTTGTTGAGCTTTGTTCCACCAGATTAATGATCCATAGGTTATTCCGGGCCTTATTACAGCCTTGTATAGCCAGTAGGCCATTTTCGGTTTCAGTGCCCAGGATTTGCCTAAGGCTTTCTACTTGGCTTTGTAGAACACTATTTTCCATTTTTAGCTTATTATGGCTGCTCTTTTGACTGAGCTAAAGCAACTGTTAATTTTTTATCTGTATTTTATAATTTTCTGTGGGTGTCATACATCATTCGCATTTCCATATTGCTCTCTTATCCTATCTTATATATATAATAAAATTTTCGCGAGATTTCAAGTCGTTACAAATAAAATGATAAATGTTTTTACAGACAACATATTTTCACTTAGTCTGGGGCAGCCAAATGTTTACGGGCAAAACAACATTCTATATTTAAGGTAGACTTTATTTTGTCCAAGCTTTCTGACATGATTGGTATGAAAGATAAAATTAAATTTGGTTTCTTCCAGAAAAAAAAAAAAAGTATTTTAAGCAATGAATAATATGTGTACTTGTAGGGTCCAACATCCAAGAAAGAAAAAAAAAACTAGTTGTTTTAAACAGCAATTTTCCTCGTCTGCAATTTTCTCCAAAATTTAAATTTGTGCAAGATTAAGAAAATATTATTTTGAAAAACTATTAGTAACAAAAAATAATTTTTTATAACATAAAATTGAAAATACATATTAGGATAAATGGATAAGCTAAAAAATATTCTTTCATGAAAAATGAATGGAAAGAGGATCACTCTGCTATCAGGTGGTACGACCTCCTCGTCTCGCTTTTCCGAGACTCTGGGAAAGAAGGCACAGTACACAAAAATTTCGGGAATTTAATTAAAATGTTAAAAACTGAAAGTAATTCTTGTTAAAAATGTTATTATTACAATGGTAAGAACAAATATTTTCAAATGATGCCGTGATTTGTTTTATTTAAATTTCTGAGCACCCGAAAGAATCTCCTCCACAGCAGATCCTTGGCGCATCTAACCTAATTGGCCAATTTGCGGCGGAGTCTCCTTTTGCCGCTTGAAAAGAGTGGACACAATGTTGGATATTTCTTTGGCAAATAAACTTTTTGTTGAATGCCCAGGGAACCATGCAAGGGTCGGGTCATTAGTATCGCTGACATACGCCAGCGCCTCCGTGCAGTTCCAAACATGCTTTGCTGCCTTCACCTCGCATGAGGCGAAGGCAAAGGGAAAAATTAAAGAGATTCCTTCTAAGTGGAAAAGCGTGGATAGAGAAAGGAAGGGAATTCCACTGGTTTGAGGATAAGGAAGGACGAACTCGAACTAAAAGCGTTCTGTATTTACAGGGTCAGGGGATAAAGTTCAGAAAAATGGGGTGAGTTTGTCATGAGATCTGGATTCTGGGGTACCCAAGTTTTTATCATCAATAACGATGATCTGAACTGCTACATATATTCAATAATAGTCTACAATCTTGTAATCCAACTCAACTATTTTTATTTATACTTATTTGTTAATATTTTATAAGAAATTATCTTTCAGTCTTCCTTCTCCTAACAAATGCATTTTGTCCAAAAACCAATTGTTGATTTTTGGTTTTGTGAACCAAAATAACTTGTAAGCGAAGGAAATGAATCATTTCTGTACATTATAAGTACTATTGCCCTCAGACATGATTAAGATAAGCTTTTCTATGTTAGGATTTAATTTTATTTGTTTTAATCAGGCATTGGATAAATGAGCACACATGGCAATCCTGAAAATGGTAATAAAAAGTTCATGTGATTTTTTTCCCCATAAACTAACAATGACAGATGATTAAAATAAAATTTCATTGAGATTTTTAAACGATATAATACAAGGTACACCCATGGGAGAACCGAGTGAGAGAAGGCCGCCTGTCAGGAGGACCAAAAGGTCGTGCGTCAAGTTAGACAATGCCGAGGAGGCCGGGCCTAGGCAGAAAAACGTCAACCCGGTTCAGATCAGGAACACCCCGAGCCGTGAAATGACACCGATCGACCACGAAACCACGTTCGTCTCGTACTACCCGGAGCAGACTCCGCACTTTCAGAAGGAGTCGATATTTCCCGGCTTCAAAGCCACGTGCTGCCTATCGCTGGCATCTTTTATAGTTTTCTTGCTGGCAAAAGGGGAACAGGACTGCTGCAAGTCGACAGCGATCGCAGTCATAGTCCTTTTATTCGTAATAACCCTCCTTTTACAGATAGTCACAAACCTCGTACAAAAGCTTCACAAATACTTGTCCAAAAAATAAACCACGTACATTTACTGTTTTTGTTTAAATAAAAAATATTGATTTATAACAGCCTTTTTAAAAGTCACTTTATTATATAATTTTTTAAAAATATGAATAGATAATTAATATTGTAAACATTGTTTATGAATCCTTGAAGATGATTTCAATAAAAGTTGAAAATATTTTTCTAAAGCCACATCACACCAGACCTCATCACACAACTTCTAAATAATCAGCTATTCAAAAATTGTCGGCTGTTTCAACAAAAAGTCATTCCTTCCCTGTTCTTAATTCATATTTCGTTGACATAGTAATAATTACATAACAGCCTTTGTTCAATTTTATCTAAAATCTAACGGGAAAAGATAGTAACGAGAAGACCGGTCGTCAACTATAATCTTATTACTAGTAAAAAAAAAAAAAAAAAAAAAAAAAAAAAAGGTATAATCATTCTCTTCATTTAAATATACTAAAAATTACCGTATATTCTCGACGTAAGGACTTCCTCCACGAGTACGCCGAATGCGTACCTGTCGATTACCGAAGGGGGATTAGGCACTTTTGTCCCTCCTGGGTAAATACCGCTGTCGTATCTCCCTTCTTTAGCCTCATTTAAAAATTTATAATTTAATTCGGTAAACCTTAAATATAAAAATTAAAAAAAAAAAAAATACATAAATACTCTTAGAATTTTTTTTTCTAGTATAGAAACTATACCTGCATAAATACTCCATTCCTCCAAGTTTCCACTGTCCGTCCGGTGTGACATAAACGGCCGACTGTGAAATATTATTGTGCGACGAGCAGGCCTGCAAATATGCATTTTTTTTTTTTTTTTTATTCATTTAAAACTGCTTTTTCCCCCCTTGCCCCTACCTTTTCATGTAGGAATTGAATCGCCTTGAGAACGCTGTGCAGGCCGACACAGATCTGCAACGGCGTCTGTTCGTCGATTACCTGCTGCAAAGGCTTCACCTCCTCGGTGGCCAGGTGGAATTTATCGCCCACACTCCAAGACGCCACGTATTTCAGGATGTTCGGGTGTCTGTGTACCATGACGTTCTAAAACCAAAACTATATTACTACGCTAATCCTATTTTTAACAACAATCGCAATTCATCGATGCTAATGCATAAATCTTCTCTTGTGAACAATAATAAATTACAATCTCTAATTAAAAAACGAAACATCAAAAAAATTTTCAAACCGGAGATAATATAATTTAAGGTATAGAAAAACTAGGGAATTGGTGGCTGCAACAGTTTTGGAATTGTACAGCCAATTTTTTTACAAAAACACCGGCACCCCAAACATTCAATAACTTTGTAGATAAAATATCCTTGTTAAAAATTTTTAAAAAAAAATGTGCTTGAGCTCAGCAGTATCTGGGTCTCTTCGTCTGATTCTTGGAGGAAACAAGGTTATTCTACTTTCTACAGTAATAATAGCTGCGCATACCTAATTTGTATTAAGATTGAATGTATTTATCACCATGAATGTTTCATGCGAGTGGGTCCTTGGCGGAATATCGAGCACCCCCATCGTTAATTGTACAATACGTGTAACAGATTATAGAGGAATATCAAGTACTCCAGGATTATAATATAATGAATGATGTGTAAATAGCAGTGAATGTATTTAAGAATGATAATGAATACGAATGGGAGCACAAGCTTGGTGTCTGGGTGGACAAGACTGAGAATTACAATTTTGGAAGGAAAAAACAAGTATTAACATGGGAATCTTTATCAATGATGGAAAACTCCAATTAGTGACCAGGAATTAACCCCTGATATAAAGATGGTACTCAGGTATGCGGGCCAATTGTTGGCTCCCCTGTTCCTTTCCTCCTGCACTTCTTGAGGGTGTTTTCATACATTTAGAATTGTACAGTGTGGTTTTTCTGTATAAATATATATCAGTGGGACGAAAACACCTTGAGAATGTCACGGTGCGCTTAACTGACAACCAACAGCAGTCAACATGCAAGCGGTTCAAGACATGAAAAGCTTAAGTTAAAAGTAGCTACTTTTAACTTTAAATCTTTATTATTGTTTTTTTTTTAACATTATTGGTTAAATTTATCACCTTGGCGAACCTGTCCACGGCTGAGTGTTTCGCCTTGTTTGTGAGTATGCCTTCGAACACTGTGACCCTTCTCTCCGGCTGGCCATAGGTCGCGTTGTGGAGTGAGTAAAAGTTGCCCGTCAGGAACGGTTTTTCGTCGATTTCCAGCCCTGCCGGCTGGCTTTTTCCGTTCCCCATTTTAAAAACAACAAAATCAAGATAATTAAAATCCCATTGTTTTTGTACATACAACAGGAGAGTTAGAAGGTATGAAACCTCCAAGAATTGATAACGCTTATCTTATCAATTTTTTAAATTATTTTGAGTAACTTTGTTTAATTGAAATTACTGTCGGTGTAAATGATTTAAACAGTGAAAAAAATCACCTCAGGTTTAAAAAAAATCATCTTCAATATTAATAAGGTTTGATCCCTGGCCTTGATATACTCTTGAAATGTTACTCTTATCAGTACTGATAAGGTTATCAGTTGCACTCGGCTAATATACCTGGACTCCTCAGGCAAAGATTAGTTCATGGTAGAACCGGAGTTGTTGATTGTTATTTTTGCTTTAGCTATGAAGTTCCAGGTGAGCCTTGGCCCTAGGGCAATCAAAGAGTGCATAAATGCAAGATTCGTTGGTCGTGAACCTTGGCAGGTGGCAGCTATCACGGCGACATCCGTCCTCGCCGGTGTCTGGGTCTGGAACATCGTCTTCCAGCCCGAGAGTAAGTAAAAACATAAAGATAATTTCATTAAGTCCCTTCTGGATACTTCTCCAGTACTGCCTGATGCTCCAAGGAAGTTGTCAGCACAGAATTACTACTGGCCTATACTTCAGACAAGGATGAATTGTATGATTCTGCCGACCTCATGACTCAGTCGTATATGGTTCAACCATCTTGGTGTTTAACGTATAAAATTGACAATTTCTTACAGCAATGCAAATTGTTCGTTGAATTGGCAAGCTGTGAACATACTTTTCATAGAACTTGTATAACTTAAAACAGTCACTGCACATGGAATTTGTAAGAGTATTCATAATGCATTCGTTAAGACGTGTTTGCTGCCATTCACGATGTTCTGTAGTGGTTTAAGGCCGAATGGAAATCTCGATCGATTGTAATGTTTGATCATGATGTACGACAGCTAAAGACGATAATTTATTTCTCTTACCACAGTACAGAACCTTCATTTAATAACTTCCATGATAAGGTGTCGACTGTCAACTCATCGAAACAGTCTGTAAGCTCTAAAACAGTCAGCAGAACGTTTCATGAGAATAGCTAGATGCCCTGCATCAGAAGTAACCATATTTCATTCAGTGTTTTCAATTGAATGTAAAATTTTGCAAAGATTCATTGAAAATAGAAACTCTCTTTATAAACTCAAAGACAAAAATCAGACAGTTGTATTTATTTGTTTATTTTTGCTAATAACTAGGTATAAAGATTAACAGTTGACTTAAAACACAAAACTAGTGTAAATAACTTTCTGTTAGGCATTGTCAGCAGGGGGAAGAAGTTTTTCTTCAGAATGGCCCGAAAGATCCCTGCAGTCGCAAACAAAATAAATAAGGAATTGAGTAAGATCTCGTCAGATTTCGAGAAAGACGTTAAGGAAAGGATGGGGCATACAAATTACAACAGGGTGCTCCAAGTCAAGGGCAAGTCGAAAGAGGAGATCATTGAAGAGCTCAAGAAAAACCTCGATCTTGGTAGTAGCTAATTTCTCTTAAAAGTACACTTATATATTTTATTATTATTATTATTATTATTATTCCCTAGGACATTACAGATGGGAAAAAGGTTTTGTATCAGGGGCAGTGTATTATTTTTCGCCCGAGCTGATCAACCTGTTGACCGAGGTGTACGGTCTAGCGTCGTACACAAACCCCCTGCATGCTGACATTTTCCCCGGTGTGAACAAAATGGAATCCGAAGTCGTCAGCATAAGCACGGACCTGTTTCACGGGAGCAGTAAAGCCTGCGGAACGGTAATTTACCCGACTTAAAAAAATTCGACCTTGTAAAATATCTGAATCAAATGAAATCAGATGACTTCGGGAGGTACGGAGTCGATAATCATGGCCTGCAAGGCGTTCAGAGACTACGGAAGGGAAGAACACGGTATAACAAATCCGGAAATGATCTTACCCCGTACTGCGCATCCTGCTTTTGAAAAGGCGGCTTTTTATTTTGGCATTAGAATCCGCTACATACCTGTAGACCCATTGACAACAAGCGTAATCGTAAAAAAAGTAAAACAAGCCATCAACTCGAATACAATCATGGTAATATTACATTAATATTTTATAATTTCTGCGATATAATGTTTTAAAAATAGATTGTAGGGTCAGTTCCGAATTATCCGTATGGAACTATGGACGATATTGAAGCTTTGGCATCCTTAGGCCGGAGGTATGGCGTTCCTGTACATGTCGATTGCTGTTTGGGTGGTTTTTTAACGGCATTCATGCCGCAAGCTGGTTTTGAACTTCCACCTTTCGACTTTTCAGTACCTGGTGTAACTAGTATTTCTGCAGATACACATAAGGTACTGAATTCATAATCAACATTATATACATGTAGAAAATGCTTAAATTTTGAAACAAACACAACAACAGCAACAGACAAAAATAAACAATACACCCAAAACACACACACACACACGTGCTCAACAAGCAACAAACAGAAATACTCTCAAAAACAAACATGCATACACCAAGCAACAAACAAAAATTCATACAAAAATAAGCATGCATTCAACAAACAACATTGAAAATAAAAATCATATCAATGAACGAAAATTCACAGAAAAATAAGCATACATACAACAAGTAACGTATGAAAATTAAAAAAAAAAATCATATAGCAATGAACAAACAAAACAAGAAATAAACAAAAACAAACATGCATACAACGAGCATGAAATGAAAAATTCACTCAAAAACAAATTTACACAACAAGCAACTTATGAAAATAAAAATGCAGACAAAAATAAACATTTTTAAAACAACAAAAAAAAGTATTAAACATTTCACTCAAGATAAAAAAAAATACTCTCAAAACAATAATAAATAAATACAAAAAATGCACATAAAACCAAACATGCTAGGCGTATGCGATACGACAATAAAAAAGCAGACAATGAACACAAAAAACAGGCAACAAATAAAAATAGAATGCACAAACAAAATAAAAATATACTCAAAACACTCACAAATCGAACAACAAACAAAAGTGAAATAGGCACACAAGCACCCACACACTCACACAAAACAAAATGATAGAAATACAAAAACCAACATGCGTATAACAAGCAACAAATTCACGCAAAAATAAGCATGCATACCACAAATAGCATATGAAAGTATAAAATATAGCAATGAATGAACAAAACAGGCAATGAACAAAATTTCTCGCAAAAACTAACAAACAAATACACACATACAAAACACCCACTTACTCGCTCATTCACCAGAAGCAACAAACAAAAATTCATACGAAAACAAACAATTAGAAACATACTCAAATAAAAAAGCCAAAAGTAAACATACCAAAAAACAACAAAAAAATCAAACAAATACACACTCACTCACAAGAAGCAACAAACAAAAATACTCACAAAAACAAACACACATACAACTAGCAACAAACGAAAATTCATACAAAAATAAGCATGCATTCAACAAACAACATATGAAAATAAAAAATCATATCAACGAACAAAATTACTCATAAAAACTGACAAACAAATACACACACAATATCCACTTACTCACTCACTCACTTGAAGCAACAAACAAAAATTCATTTAAAAAAAAAAGCTTACAACAAGCGACATACCCAAATAAAAAAGCCAAAAGTAAACACACCAAACAACAACAAACCAATATACTCATAAAAACAAAAAAAATACACATTCACTCTCACTAAAAGCAGCAATCGAAAATACTCACAAAAACTAACATGCAAACAACAAGCAGCAAATGAAAATTCAACCAAAACCAAACAAGCATACACCAAGTAATGTATGAAAATAAAAAATGCAGACAAAAATAAACACTCACAACAAGAAATAAACAAAAACAAACATGCATACAATGAGCATCAAATGAAAATTCACAAAAAAATTACACAACAATCAACTTATGAAAATAAAAACACAGACCAAAATAAACACCTACAACAAGCATCAAACAATTGCACTCAAGATAAAAAAATACCTTCAAAACACCCAATAATTAATAAATACAAATAATACACACAAAAACAAACATGCATACATCAAGGAATATACAAAAATAAAATACAGACGATGAACACACAAAACAAACAAAAATACTCACAAAAACAAACACCAACAAGCAACAAACAAAAACAAGCAGCACAACAGAAATCAAACGAAACTTCACACAGAAACAAATTTAGACAACAAGCAACTTATAAAAATAAAAATGCAGGCAAAAATACACACACACACACACAAATAAGCACTAAACAAAATTACACATGATAATAAAAAATACACATAAAATTTGCAACAGACAGGTATACAATTATAAATAATAACTGAAAACATTTTAGTATGGTTTTGCTCCAAAAGGATCTTCTGTTGTTCTATACTCCAAACCAGAGTATAGGCATTATCAATATTGCGTTACAACCGATTGGCCAGGAGGTGTTTATGGTTCGCCAACCATTAACGGCTCCAGAGCTGGAGGTATTTGTTTATTCTGTAATATGTTCCGAATTTGTATGTTTCATTTATCAAACATTCTAGGTATAATCGCTGCATGTTGGGCGACTTTGATGTATTTCGGTCTGGAAGGGTATGTCAAGTCGACAAGAGAGATAATCGAGACGACAAAATACATTGAAAGGGAACTTAGAAAGATCCCTGAGATATTCATATTCGGCAAGCCTATTACGTCGGTAATAGCGATCGGATCAGAAGTATTCCACATATATCGCCTTTCAGAGATTCTCAACGATTTAGGCTGGAATCTGAACCCTCTCCAGTTCCCGCCAGGGTAAATATTATCAAGCGTAATTCCAATTCTGAAAAATACAATTCTTTTAAATAGGGTTCATCTATGTGTGACGCACATGCATGTCGCAGACGGCATCGCGGAGCGTTTTGTCCGAGACGTTGAAAACGCCGTCAAAATCATCATGAACGATCCAAAATCAGAAGTCAAAGGAAAAGTGAGTAAAATTGTTAATAGAAAATAATTTAATAATTCAAACTCAAAAACCGTTTATTTCAGATGGCGATGTATGGCCAATCTCAGAGCATACCAGACAGGTCGATCGTCAGCGATTTCACAAAACTTTACCTCGATTCAACGTATTATGTGCCACACGAAGCAAACAGTTCTAACTGAAAGGCAATTGTATTTTTTTATATATATATATTTTTAACAAAAGTGTATGCTACTCACTGAGAAATGTATGAAGACTGCACAGTTTGACTATATGTATATGCTATTTTTGTTGTAAATATCTTTTATTTGTTATTTCTTACTGTTTCTATTTTCAACCAGCATTTTGGTTCTACAATGTCTATTGATGTGCTCTTCAAACGCATGAAAGTTTTAATAATAGAATTTATACTGCTCGGATATGTTTTGAGCAAATAAATAAATAATTGATCTCTACAACTGTACTTACAATAATGAAAAGTTTTTGTTTTTTTTCCACCGAAAACCTCTAACTACCTTTTTAAATATGAGTGAATTTGTATTTACATTATGTTATTAATTTATTAAATGGAGAACTATTCAATAAATTATTTTATTGCTGCCTTTCCTAATGTTAAAAATAGATAAATAATGTACGATATTTTCGCCTGGAAAATATGGCTTTGAAGATAAATATAGTTTTTTAAAACAAGGTTTTAGTAAGTTAAAAAAAATAAATAAATAAACAGAATGCTTTGATTTATATAAAAAATATTCTTTATACATATTAATTTTCTGTCTTTTTTGTACAGAACTATAATTTAAACTTAATCTCTTATGAAGTAACATTTCTTCGTCTGGATTTCTAGTACAAACCGTAGAATAATTGAGGAAAACTGTTGAACAAATTTCTGCGGAAAAATTGAAGAACTGAAAAAAACAACACAAAGAGGTGAAGAATTAAAAGAAAACTATTTTTATCCCGTGTAAGTACATTATACATGAATATTAAACAAAATTATGATCAATTCACCAGTTGTCGAGTTCATGCCCTTTTAGATTTATTATTTATTACATACGTATTTGACATTTCACAAATATAGATTAAAATAAGTAATTTTTTGTAGCAGTCTTGTCAGGTGTACCTCGGGGATTGTCATTCAGCCCAATCCTTTTCAAGGTATTTATTAACGGTATTGTCGTTTTTAATTCAGTTAATTTACTCCTCTTTTCTGATGATGCGAGAGGTCTTTATTAATTTCCATTCAAGATGCAAATAACTAAATGATAATAAGTGTACAATTTGTAGTCTTGAGAGTTTCATCTTTTCCAATTTCACCGTGTAGAAAATTTATTCGGACAGGCAAACTGCCATTAAAGAACTCGGTGAATAACGCCAGGACAACCTAACTTCCAGGCTTAACCACTGCAATCCTTTGATAAAAATTAAAAAAAAAAAAAAAATACAATGAAAAAATTTTGATTAAAAGAAGGTACCATCAGTAGGCCGGATCGGCACAGAGGATCTTGATTATTATAGGCTATTCCTTGGTTCCATAT
>JASJUQ010002775.1:24878-35894 GCA_039619505.1 Cimex hemipterus | reverse complement strand
ATTGTAGCGGTGACTGAAGATGACAAAGAGCCGAAACGTCTGGCAGCCCAAAACAGCTAAGAGAGTAAGACCAAAATGACCAGGAACGATCAAATTTTTTCCGAGTGTTCGCAACGGTAGAGATTATAATAACTCTCGGGATGCTGATCTTTTTGAAAAAAGCCTATTTGCAAGTATGTCGGGCTGCAGAGCCGCTGGATTCGAACCCGAGACACAGTGATGAGAGCCTAAACCGTTGCGGCCACCGACGCCCCATGGAAGGTTAATTAAAAGTATAGAACGTTTGACGGTCACTAGATCGGTTATTGGATTGCTGGAGCTGTGTCTGAAGATGGCTAGAAGCCGAAACAGCCGAAAAAATGTATGTAAATGGTACATAAAAGGTCTACGTAGAAGCATAGATTGTTGTCAATCGATTGTATTTTGCGATAAGCCGAAAAACATCTGACAGAACAAAACATCTAGGGGAGAAAGGCCAAACTAATCGTATACGACCAAAACTAAGTGTAAATTGCTTGTTTGAATTTGTAACTAAAACAAGAAGTCAAAACGCGACTGTCATACCAACAGCAATGATAGAAGAGCTCAATATTCACAAATAACCAAAAAAAGTTAAGTAAGTTGTGAAAGCATTGAATGGAAAAATTGATAAGCGGACCAAAATGACCAAGAAACCAAACTACAAGGTATATAACTGGTTGGATGGTTGATTAGAAGTATAGATTTGATAGTAAATCCATTGTAATTTGTACGGTTTATTAAAGATGAGAAGCTGAAACGAGGGTAAGAAGACTAAAATGATTCAAAACAGCCAAGTATAGGTAAAGTAGAAAGGTTGATTAGATGTACTGTTTGCTCAATTACCAAAAGATCCTATATTGAGTTGTTGGATCTGAGACGGAAGATTGCGATAAGCCGAAAAATGTCTTGCAGGCTAAATAGCTAGCGATGACCAAAATGGTCGGATACGCCCAAAACGGGATGAAGCGAGGGATGAACAAATGGAAATATTGTGTGATGGCTGATCAATGAAAATTACAAATGTTGGATCGGTGATTAAAGATGCAGAGAAGACGAAATGCGTCTGCTAAACAAAAACAGCGGGGCCAGGCAGACCAAAATGGCCAGGATCGATCCAACTACAAGTTTTACAACTGGATGCAGAATTAGAAATATAGATTGTTTGATGGCCAACAGACTGGACATCAATTTGGTTAGATCTGTGACTGAAGATGGCGATAAGCCGAAAACTGTCTGCCAGACCATAACAGCTACGGTAGGAAGACCAAAATGATCCAAACCAGGCAAGCAATAAGTCCTCTACAAGAAAAGAAGGCAGATTAGATGTACGGATTGTTTGACGGCCAACGGACTGGAAATCGATTTGTTGGATCTGTGTCGGAAGATGACGATAAGCGGAAAACTCTGTGGCAGACCATAACAGCTAGGGTAGGAAGACCAAAATGATCCAAACCAAGCAAGTAATAAGTCCTATAAAAGATATATGAAGGCAGATTAGATGAACAGATTGTTTGATGACCAACAGACTGGACATCAATTTGGTTAGATCTGTGACTGAAGAAGGCGATAAGCCGAAAACTGTCTGGCAGACCATAACAGCTACGGTAGGAAGACCAAAATGATCCATACCAGGCAAACAATAAGTCCTATACAAGAAAAGAAGGCAGATTAGATGTACGGATTGTTTGATGGCCAACAGAGACTAGAGATCGATTTGTTGGATCTGTGTCGGAAGATGACGATAAGCCGAAAACTGTCTGGCAGTCCTTAACAGCTAGGCTATAAAGATCATATCTATCCTAAACGCATATAGTTTTAGTTACCAGTCATGTTACAACCCTTCAGAGCTGAAATTTAATGGTTTGGCTTGTTTTTGTTGGCTAAAGCTACTGAATTCGTTTATTCACATTACATTAGGATTTTACCGGGACTTAATCTAGGAGGGTTTTTATTGATGTAACGTAAGCTTTTTTTATCCCCCCAAGCGCGAGCCCCCTAAATGAATACTTAAAAAATGCCGAATCGAGCGTGACGGATTTGGACCGCTGGAAAACACATCGGGTTGAACAATGGTCTTGATTAGATGTGTGATAGCTAATCGAAGTGGAATCAAGAAGCCGGTGGATGGAAGATAGAACGTAATTTATCAAAGAGAAGACACTAATTCAAGTTTTTACAGGTACGGCCGGGAGGTAACGGCTCATCACCGGATTAGAAGCAATTCCGTCCGCTATTGTGTGTGAAAAGGGGTCCTCTAAAGAAATGTTTAAGCAAAGAATACTGGTTATACCCCGGGGTATTGAAGTATTTTTTTTTATCCTCCTTGGCCGAGGCGCCTCGGGATCGCCTTCACGATTATCCCTTATCAAAAGGTTTTCAAAACACAAATTGCCTTTTTATACCAATCAAATTATAATTTTTTCTCCCTTTATCGGGCCCGGTGTTGGTCCTAGGGGAAAAAATTACAAGGAATTGTTGTTACGGTTTTACCGGTTAGCGCATAAAACGCTGTGTCGAAACGTTAAATTTCCTATCCGTGTTAGCGATCTGGTCATTTACAACTGTACATCTCTGAGCTAAGGCGTACCCTTGACAATGTACACGACCGCAAAGTACACTGTCATAATAGCTCGCATACCTTAGCCGTCTATGTGTATCTGAAAAAATCTACAAAGCAAGACGCATGCAAGAACAGCTCACCAATGTAAGACTTAGAGTAGATAAAGTTAGATGTACGTTATTTATCTTTATGAACTATCATGTATCAGTGGGCTATACTTAAAGTAAGCTGATGAAGCCAAAAGTTATCATAGAAGTTTAGCTATCTGTTATGTTTAAACTGAATTGATCATTGGTAGAGATATACAAATTGATCGGCCTCTTCTAGATTTTTTCTTGTCAGTCGGCTTCTGGCAATCTTATAAGGTTTGTGGCCGACACGCACCTTGCAGATCAAAGTAACGAGGGTGGGTAAAACAAATGGTTGGATTATTTTCTAAAAATGTTGAGACGCCGAAAAGAATCTGGCAGATCAAAAAAGCAAGGGCAGGAAGACCAAAATGGTCGAAAACAACCAAAAACGAATTATGTAAATAGTAAGAGGATTGTTTGATGGCCAATAATTGGGATTTGGACGGTTGAACATGCGACTGAAGAAAGCTTCTGGGTTGGTCAACATTATATAAACGTATGTTGATTAGTGACGATGATTATTTGGAAATCGTGATATACGGTCTGGTGTGACGTAGGTTTTAGAAAAGCATTTTCTTTATCGTGCCACGTTTCGGTCTTTATTGAGATCATCTTCAGAGCTCAAAGAGTTTGTTACTGCGTAATTGTGCCATTCTTGTGTCCTGCCGAAACGAAATGTTTTTCTGAAACCTACGTCACACCAGACCGCATCTCACGATTTCTGAATAGTTATATAAACGGAAGGAGGATTAAATCTGTACAGATTGCACCGTGTCTGAAGATGGCGAGAAACCGGTCATCATCGGTCAGTCTAAATCAGAGAGGCTAAGCATACCAAATTAATCGAAACAACCATTACAAAACAATATACAAGAATTATGACGGTTGAATAGAATAATGGATTGTTTGTTGGCAAATAGTTTGGATTTTGGACAATTGGATCAGTTTCAGTGTGTCGTGTTGAGGGTGCCCACTACGTACAAGAATGGCACAATTATGCAGAAAACAAAAATTTTGAGCCTGAAGATGATCTCAATAAAGATCGAAACGTTGGCACGATAAAATGTTTTCCCAAAACCGTCACATCGCATCTCACTATTCCCGAACAATCATCGACTAACGGTCACCAATCACCACACGTTAATATATAAACGTTTATATATTGTCCAACCCAGAAGCTTTCGAGAGTCGCAGGTTCAATCTAAATTATTGGTCTTCATACAATCTGTAATTCTATGCAATCCTCGTACTATTTACATAATTCGTCTTTGGTTGTTTTCGATCATTTTGGTCTTCCTGCCCATGCTTTTTTGGTCTGCCAGATCCTTTTACAAAAAAATATTTTTTTATATTCAATCAAAATATTTCTTTTCACTCAAAGTGTTTGATTTCTGCGTAATTATGCCATTCTTGCGTGTCGGGTTGAGAGCGCTAGTGAGATATTGCTCTTTTACTTTTTACAGTTTTGTTTTACATTTTTTCACCTAAAAGAAGCCGTCTCCTTATACAAAAATGCCTTTCTATACCGACTTCCTTCCCCACCCCTTTAAAATCCAACGTATGTAAACATAAAACAGCAGAAAACAAACACTTTGAGTGAGTAGAAATACTTTGAATATGAAAGTTGTTTTTGTATTGTATAACTTCACTTTTTTCACATTCTGCATGTTTTTATTAAATTTAAACAACGTTTGTAAATCCCAGGCCCTGAAGATGATCTCAATAAAGGTCGAAACGTTGGCACGATAAAAAAAATGTTTTTCTAAAACCTACGTCACGCATCTCACGATTTGCGAATAATCATACTACATCACGGTCACTGATGACCACACATTTCTATACAGATTGTTAGACTGTCGGAATTTTTTAGTATTTGATCCGTGTCTGAACATGGCGAGAAACCGGAAAGCATCGGTCAGTCTAAATCAGCGAGGTTAAGCATACCAAAGTAATGGAAACAACCATTACAAAACAACATATAAGTATTATGAGGGTTGAATAGAATTTCAGGTTGTTTGTTGGCAAATAGTTTGGATTTTGGACAATTGGATCAGTTTCTGAAAATGGTTAGTAACCTTAAAGCATCAGGCATACTAAAACAGTGAGGTTATATAGACCGAAATTATCGAAGACGACCAAACAAAGAATTACGTAAACAGTTAACAGGATTACATAGAACTGATAGCCGTTAGCTTGGATTTTAGATGGTTTGGAGACTGAAGAAGACAAACCATGTCGTCTCCTACTAAACCAGCGGAGATATGCAGACCAAAACGATTTAGTTAAATAATACGAGGTCTCAATAGATCTATAGATAGTGTGATGGCTTAATTAATGGTTAATTAATTTGGAATATTGCATCAGTGACTGAAGATGGGGAGAAGTACTATGCTTCTGGCAAATAATTGCTCGGATGCGAAGACCAAATGACGCAGACCCCCAAGGGGAAATCTCACAAATACAATTGCACACTTCTGCTTGGAATATGTACTACCTGTGAGTATGACCATCCTAACCCGCTTTCTTTTTTTGAATCCTAGATACGATAGATTGTATCTCAATACGGCCGTGAGGTTTTTTTCACCACTCCCAATCTTTTTTAGTACCTAAGTTCGTCTGGATTTGTTTCAGTTCAAACGTTTTGTGGGTACCAAATACACTCTTGCTAAGTTAGGTTTTAGTAGATGATGGGGTTGTGGTCTGATGGTTGATGGTCTACGAGTTGGCGAACTCATGTTGAACCAGCACACGAGCACTACGGGGTCTGTCTTTACTCGCGGTTGTGCCTGTACAAACAGTTCGCCAACTCGCAGACCAAACCCTTTCTTCCACTATAAAAACAGCCAGTCAAGCTACGTTAATTAAAATGTAGAACCCAGTAGTGCCCATGTGCCGGTTCAACATAAGTTAGATTTTACTATTTACTTTACGTGAAAATCCTTTAGAGGTTCTCAGTTTTTCTTTCTAGGTGGAGAGGTTAATTTTCTTCTTACAAGCTGGCGATTCAAGTCATCATGCAATGCGTGACGATGGCCTGGTCAACCAGGTTAGAACTTAGATACTTTTTCAGATCATCAGCTCACTTATACTTTCTTTATACTAGTGCAAATATGTTTTCTGCGATGTGTTGCTAGCTATTGTACTTCAACGCTCTCAGTTATCAGTTGACCACAAACCCGATATCTGAGAGCAATATGTTTTCCGAAACCTAGAGTTCTGTCTGGTACGCCTAATTTATAGTTATTTACCTTCATTATTCTGCTCTATGGTTATATATTTCAGTAATTTATCGCACTTCATTCATGTTTCTATGCGAGGTTGGCTTGTTGAAAACACGTCGGTTTTTATGATTATGGCATCTATCTTGAGGTCTGAAGTGATAAGCGGTGATGGTCTTTTTCCATCATCCTCTGGTATGCTTTTTCCTGTTTTATCTATACTTGGTATACGTGTAATATTCTGTAAATGGGGAGAGAGCACTATAAAAAAACTGGTGGTCTTAATTTTCAATTGAATCCACTCTAGAAATTGCCATGCGGAGCAGTTAGGATACAAAGAAAACCGAGGAAAAGAACTTTAAGCACTCAATACTTCTTAAAGAGTCGAGAGGATTGCCCTGAACTAACTACGAAACAAGGAAAAGTAGAACATAGCACACGAACTGGGTGAACATAAAATCTCCTAGTATCCGTTTATTGTTACCATCATCTGGTCCGTCCACAATGTTGGCCCAATGTCAGATAGACAGTTTTCAAACCAAACTAACTTTAATTAATGATTTTCCTTCAAACGATTTTACTATTCCAATAGAGTGACAAAATATATTCCTGAACACTGAGCACAACTTAAATGTGAGGAGAGGTCCGAAGGCAATTATCCATCGGATGTGGTAGGCTTCCTTCGAGAGAGCAGAAAAATAAGATCTGTTGTTTATTAAACGGCCGACAATTGACCACATCAAAAAATAAGGATACATGACCCCATGGTATTAAAGAAAACGCAAGACCGGAAGATGGCAATGACATTATGAAATGCAATTATCCTTGACATAGGTATGTTTAAAAAATCTAATGATTTTTATGTTTCCTCTAATGTTTCTGTTTCTAATCCTGCCCACGTTTGCGCCTAATAGGCCAGTTGCCCTTTTTATTTCCATTTCGACATGCTCGTTCTGGAAGTCGATCTCAAATTAGTTAGTTTTTTCGAACTATGCTTCTTGCGTTATAGTTGAACAATCATTTTCCGCTGCCGTTTCAATTTGATACAAGAAGAAAGTTCAACAACGGAGCGAAAAAATTAGAAACGTTCCCCCCTCGGAAAGAAGAAAACCGGGTGGAAAGCCGAAATCCGGCAAAGAAGGGGCCCGTCGGGTCACGTACGGTCCGGGAATCTTCTTCGGATGGGTTTATGTTATAATTTTTTTCTCCTCCCGGCCGTGTGTGGCCGCTCAAATTGAATGCCGTAATAGAATAGGTGCACGTGCTCGCCTCTGGAGACGTGTTGACCAATCTGGTTGGTAAATACGCGAGACAAATCTATGATTGGGTTAGCGGCCGTCGTGACGGCCGTTTACAGCTCCAATTCTGCGAAGAACGTCTTCAAGTGCCAAGGAAAATCGCCCCTGGAATGCTTGGAGATAACCAACAATAGTTTTCCCCACGCTGTAGTGAATCAAATTCTAATTTCCTCAGGGGCAACAAAGAAAAACGAAATCGACCACGTTTTCTTCTGTTCCAACAATTGTCGTGTTCATGCTTATTGCGAACTTGATGACTTGACTCGGCCAACCTCAAAAGACGACAAGAGCGTTCCTGAAGTCGAAGGTAATGAAATTCGAACTCATATCCAACATGAACGCTCACACCACTGTGCAAGCCTTCCTCCTTCAAATCGTTTGATATTAACATTGTTAAACTGACGCCATTCAACTCAAACTACCTAATGAGTTTAGTAAATAACAAAACTGAATAGTCATTGGAAATAATTAAAAACCAAATATTACAAATCCATAACAATCTATACATCTTTTCCATCGTGCAATAAACGCTTTTATTCCGCAGACATAAAAATCTTTATTTCAACTCACAAGAAAGTCTTGACAGACTTGAGTCTCTAAAATGTTTATCCCTCATGAGGGGATCAAAATGCCTTAAAAAAGTAGAAGTCTGTGGACGAGAGGTCGAGTGAATATGGAGGAAGCAGTAAGGCTTCACTAATTTCGTGGTCCGCTTGACCAATTAATTAAGATTTTTTTAGTTGAGATAAAAAATCAATGGCACAAGCGGAATTCGAACCCAAGAGTTTTAGAGCAGCGATGTACTTAGCCCAAGATCACGGGTTCGAATCCCGCTCGTGCCATTGACTTTTTTAATCTCAACTAAAAAACCTTAATTAATTATAATTCAAGATATTACAATGAACCCAAACGAAAACACAGTCACCACAACCTTCTTTGGGCGCAGATTTTCGGGAAGTGTTTTGGCGCTTCATCCTTGTCGAATTACTCACCAGTATGCGTCCTGTTATCCTGCCTATTTCATATCGCACGTGGTTCGATAAAAACCATCATTTTTGTGGCGCAACCGAAGAGATGGTTCAAATTTTTTCAAACATCAATATAACACCACAAGAACAGGATCACACTATGCCCTGAAGGTGACTCGAATAAAGGTCGAAACGTCGGAAAAAAAATGAAAAAGGAGTTTTTCTGTTTTTCTAAACTACCCGATAGACTCGATTCTTACTTGTCTTTATCTTCAGACGCGGATCAAATCGTTAGGCAAACTGTATAGACTCAACGCTCCTTCCGTAGAAATAACCCGGCGTATCTGGGCAGGCCAAATATAATCATTAAAGACAGAAAAATCCCACACTGTGTTTAACACTCCTTATTTTTGTATATTGATTCAGTTTAACCAAATTTAAAATGCCTTTTGATAATTAGCAAAACTTTGCGAACCCAACAAATATGGACACTTCGGAAATTCGCCTTCTTGAAATATCCCACCCAGCTTTGGTGGGCTGACAATCCAAAAAAGCGGAGTTAGGCGGACCAAACTGATCGCGAGGTACATTTTTTCAGAGTCGATTTCTTTGGGCTTCGGTTAGTTCGTGCGGTAACCACTTGTCGAGCTTCTTTATTTTACCAATTTGCTCCTGACGGCGGACCACGGTTCAGTGGACAACACTTAGCTCTTCCGCAATTTTCCGTGTCTTACGTGAATTTTTTTCGACGAGTTGGTCATCGTCCACAACGGAAAGCCTACCGCGACTTTCCTTATCTTTGAGATCCAAATATCCATTCTCTAATGCTTCCCCCCCCCCAACTTACTAATGTTAAGCGTGGTTCTTGCCGCATCTCGCGTAAATCCGTAAAAATAAATTTGACCTAGTTGTTAACCCAACATACGACACCATAAGAATAGCACCACACTGTATGCCCTGAAGATGACCCGAATAAAGTTTGAAACTGTGGTCATTAAATTAAACCGGTGTTTTTCTAAACTACCTTATTCTTGACCTGTCATCACGAATGCAAGAAATTAAAAACTAAAATGATTTGAATAACAAATAACAGTTAAAAGTATTATTATAATCCAAAAAATAGACGAGGATTCAGCTTTATATGACAAGTACCTTTGAAAATCAAACAAATTTTCAAAACCTGCGTTAATTCTGCACCAACCAAAAAACATTCGTGAGTATATCAGCAAACTGTTTCTTTTTTTCTTTTTAAGACTGCGGAGGATGAATCAACGAACCAGTGTTCAGTCGTTACCTTCTAACATTTACCTTTATTTTCTAACGTGTTTCAACTGACAGCTAGCGAAACGAGACGATCCTAAAATGCTGCACAGAAAAAAAAACCATATCTACACGCTCTACTTTTGGTATTTATTCAGTTTCGTGAAAATTTCACAAGTAATCCGTAAAGCCTGTGTCAATTGATAACTAGCGAGACAAGGCGGCCCACAAAATAGACAGTAGTGGACAAAAAAAAAAATCGTTGCGTTTGACTATATTTTAGCCTGTTTCATTTGACCACTAGTGACAAATTTCATCTAGTAACACAAAAAATCAATTGGGCCGTTAATGATCACTTTGGTCCGCGTGCCCTCGCTGTGTTGGTTTGTGAGACGCGTTCGGCTTTTCGCACATCTTCAGCCACTAATCTAACAATCCAAAATATCTATTCATCATCGAGCAATGTCTATATTTTAGTTTACCTTTACTCGTCTGGTTGTTTTTAATCATTTGGTCTACCTACTCTCACTATTTTGTTTGGTACGCCACATGCTTTGCGGCATTTCGCCATCGTCAACCAGTTTTTATACAGTGTTTTCTTTTACAATCTAAGGAACCGTACGTGTTTCCGAGAGTATAGATAAAACGGCGGGGATAGGCATACCAGAATAATGGAAAATTAGGTTACAAGAAAGAAAGAGGGTAAGGATGGTCGTACAAGTACAATGTACAAACAAGTACAAGCGCATATACCATCACCCAAGCGGAAGTGTGCAATTGTATTTGTGAGATGTCCCCTTGGGGTCTGCGAAGTCATTTGTTCATCAAACCCTGAGCAAGGTCAAGATCCCGAGTTCGAATCCAGCGGCCCTGCATTCAAATAGGCTTTGAACCCTGAGCAATTTTTGTCCACCAGATGTCTTCTTGCTACCTTCAATCACTGAAGTAATATTCCAAATTCCCATTAACTGACCATCACACTATCTATAAATCTATTGAGACCTCGTATTATTTAACTAAATCGTTTTGGTCTGCATATCTTCGCTGGTTTAGTATGTGACGACATGGTTTGTCTTCTTCAGTCTCCAAACAATCTAAAATCCAAGCAAACGGCTATCAATTCTATGTAATCCTGCTAACTGATTACGTAATTCTTTGTTTGGTCGTCTTCGATAATTTCGGTCTACATAACCTCACTGTTTTAGTATGCCTGATGCTTTAAGGTTACTAACCATTTTCAGAAACTGATCCAATTGTCCAAAATCCAAACTATTTGCCAATATTACTTATATGTTGTTTTGTAATGGTTGTTTCCATTACTTTGGTATGCTTAACCTCGCTGATTTAGACTGACCGATGCTTACCGGTTTCTCGCCATCTTCAGGCACGGATCAAATAGTAAAAAATTCCGACAGTCGAACAATCTGTGTAGAAATGTGTGGTCATCAGTGACCGTGATGTAGTATGATTATTCACAAATCGTGAGATGCGTGACGTAGGTTTTAGAAAAACATTTTTTTTATCGTGCCAACGTTTCGACCTTTATTGAGATCATCTTCA
>JASJUQ010002775.1:0-24478 GCA_039619505.1 Cimex hemipterus | reverse complement strand
TTTTTTTTATCGTGCCAACGTTTCGACCTTTATTGAGATCATCTTCAGGGCCTGGGATTTACAAACGTTGTTTAAATTTAATAAAAACATGCAGAATGTGAAAAAAGTGAAGTTATACAATACAAAAACAACTTTCATATTCAAAGTATTTCTACTCACTCAAAGTGTTTGTTTTCTGACGTTTTATGTTTATATACGTTGGATTTTAAAGGGGTGGGGAAGGAAGTCGGTATAGAAAGGCATTTTTGTATAAGGAGACGGCTTCTTTTAGGTGAAAAAATGTAAAACAAAACTGTAAAAAGTAAAAGAGCAATATCTCACTAGCGCTCTCAACCCGACACGCAAGAATGGCATAATTACGCAGAAATCAAACACTTTGAGTGAAAAGAAATATTTTGATTGAATATAAAAAAATATTTTTTGTAAAAGGATCTGGCAGACCAAAAAAGCATGGGCAGGAAGACCAAAATGATCGAAAACAACCAAAGACGAATTATGTAAATAGTACGAGGATTGCGTAGAATTACAGATTGTATGAAGGCCAATAATTTGGATTTTGGACGGTTGAACCTGCGACTATCGAAAGCTTCTGGGTTGGACAATATATAAACGTGTGGTGATTGGTGACCGTTAGTCGATGATTGTTCGGAAATAGTGAGATGCGGTGTGACGGTTTTGGCAAAACATTTTATCGTGCCAACGTTTCGATCTTTATTGAGATCATCTTCAGGGCTCAAAATTTTTGTTTTCTGCATAATTGTGCCATTCTTGTGCGTAGTGGGCACCCTCAACACGACACACAAGAATGGCACTTGTAACGCTGTAAACAATTATTTTGAGCTCTGAAGATGATCTCAGTAAAGATCGAAACGTTGGCACGGTAAAGAAAATGTTTCTCTGAATCCTACATCACACCAGACCGCATGTCACAATTTCCGAATAATAATCCGTATATATTCGACCCTCCTTCCGGTTATATAACTCTGTCCAACCCATTGAAGATGAGCACGCCAAAATGATGAGCAAAGAAAAAAAAACTTTATAGGATCTTCAAACTTCGACGATACTTTGCTTATAGTTAGATGGTCAATTTCATTTTACAAAATGTCGACTACGAGTGGTCACTATTTAAATCTTTGTCATATTCAAGGTTAAAACATTTTATTTTCCTTGTTTTTACATGTTTTGTTTGGTATCTTGTCAAATATCTACGATTAGGTTCCGTTCAAAAAACTAATTATATCGACGTAAAACAAATATAAACAACATTTTCTATTTCCCAAACTTCCACAATACTTTATGTATAAATCTAAGATTAGGGTTATTAGAGAAAATAATAGTTAATATATACGATTAAGAGTTCATTACGGTTTATGGTGTTTAAAAGTTTTATTTCTATTACTTTTTCAATGGTTTTTGTTTACTCGTGTTGTCAAATATCTACGATTTGGGATGGTTAGGACCCTGTCGACCTCACGAAAAGATCTCATACAAAAAATGTCTTTAACACCCCTTATTTTTGCATATTTATTCAGTTTAGCAAAATTTCAAGTGCCTTTTGATAACAAGCGAGATTTGGCGAAGGTCGTGGTTTCGAATCCCGCTCGTCACACCTTTTATCTCACCAAAAACTTAATGAATTGAAAAAAATCATTCTGTCAATTGGACCAGTAAATTTAATAGAATTGTTTATAATAATAAAAAAAATCCAATGGCCGTAAAGCTAGTGATTTACGGGCATCTGTGGGATCGTCGCAACTCTCGCTGAAAATATTCAAATTAAAATACGCATAAAATAGTTTTGGGACCGCCCAGTTTCGCTGGTTGCAACTTGGAATTTTCTTATCGTAATTAAATTTATTTACTCGTTATCGATTTTGAACCAGTCCTCGCTAGCCGGCAGGCGGAATAGTTTGTTCAATTTATTTAATGTTAAAAGAAATCTGCCTCTTCAAGACCTTGCCCAACGCAATATTAATGCAATCGCTGTCTAGAGCTCTTCGTAAAACATTTTTCGCATGTCCAAAAGCTTTCTTTCAGGCCTTGGCCTTTCCTATTCAAGAGTATTTGAACATTCAAGAACTGTGTACCAAAAGAGAAAATGTTCCACAGTTTCTTTTTCTTCCAGGCTATACCTAGATCTTGTTTTTATTGCTAAGGGTCTTAGCTTCTAGGATCTGTAATCCTACTATCATTCTAGTCCAACAGGAGTAGTATTTGATGAACTTTTTCACAATCTCATTGAACTGAGGACTTTAACCCATTGCCTTTTTGACGTTTTGGGTATTTGGTACGCCATAAAAGGCTCGAGGGCCGATAGGTGTCCTGATCGAATTTTCTTTGGCGAATAATTTATCTGCCTTCTAATTGCCCCTTTGCCTATATGCTTCACAAAACAATGAGTAATGTTTTTTCCAATGTATGAGAAAGCCGAGATGATTCCAACTTTAATTTTTTTTTTTTGTGTATGTGTTTTTTAAAAGCTAAAGTTTAAGGGGTGGAGCGAAGAAGGGAGGGGAGAGTTAAAAGAAACAGGGAATGGAGTTGGAGGGGAAGAGAGAAAAAGAGAGAGATGAAGATAGAGTAATTGAGTTCGAGAGGAAAAGAAAGTAAGAAGAGAAGGGAGAAACAAAAAAATAGATAGAAACAAGAAACTAACAACAAGTGAGAGAAATTAAGAAAAAGAGAAAAAGAAATAGATAAATAGATAGATAGATAGATACATAGATAGAGAGAGGGGGAGAGAGAGAGAGAGAGAGAGAGAGAGAGAGAGAGAGAGAGAGAGAGAGAAAATGAAAGTGAGTGAGTGAGTGAGTGAGAGAGATAGAGAGAAAGAATGAAAAAGGAAGTTTTTTTTATAGTTCATTTATAAATTTATGTAAATTAATGCTAATGTTAAAATTTGTTGGATATTTTACAAATCAATAAGGGATAAATTAAATTTACCAAATTTATGTCTTGTACGACCAACCTACTTAAATACACTTAATTAATTGTTCGTCTCATCTAAAAACAAGTGGTGCTTATTACACTAATGGAAGAGGTACAGTTAGAAACTCAAAGGGTTTTGTTACGGAGAAACTGTTTCATCCGTTTTAAACATTTTTAGATCTACATTTTTTTCTCTTTTTTTGACTTTTTAAAAAGAAAAATCAATCGATTGAAGAAGCCAAGGTGAAACGTTTTAAGCTTTCACACCTTTCCAAGGGGATAATATAATATCATAGCAGACAATGTCTGACAGTGTCATTATAGTGTTAGTAACACTCCCCCCTCCCCCCGACTATCTTCGCCTTCTGTTACACATCCATACTTTTGAGAAATAACCTCATTTTTTTCTCTTCTTTTTAAACCCTTTCTGGACCGATCGTAATGTCAATCAAAGAGTTTACAAAAGCTATGATACGATAATTTTGAAAAGCCTAGGTAAGATAAGGCATCTCAAAAAAAGTTTTTTTTTTTTTTTTTTAAATTATAATGGAAAATATTAACTGACCGGTCTTTCAGCTTGAAATTCGGTTTGCCGATGCCCCCGATCACCGAAGGCGTGTCTCGAAGGGCGAAACATTTCGCGTGGTGTCCGAGGTGGAGGCTCTTGAAATTAAACGCCACCCTCGATTCCTTGGGGTACGATGCGTAAAATCTCACCCAAGACCTGTACGCTGAAAAAAAAAATCGTACAGTAAATCAATTTCATTTATATCAAAAAGCTAAATAACACATGACTATCATTACAATTATAAGTTTTTTTACCTTTACAAGCAAGGGAGTGCAGTCCTTTCTCGTTTAGAACGGCATGTTCGAAATTGTGCTGCAACATAGTCGCTACGCCTTCAACACCAGAACCATAACTCTTGAAATGAGAACAGAAAAAAAGAGAAAAATTAAATTTTATAAATGAAAATACAGAAAATATCTTTTTTTTTATCATTCAGTATTTGTTAATATTTCATTAGCATCTTATATTTTACATTTGTGCCCATATTTTTAATTTTCTAATCATGGTTTTCATTCCTGGTGTAAGATTATTATCATTTTTTTTTTTTTTAATGAGAGTAAAAACTTACTTGGCCATCTTTTGATTCAAGTTTTATTTTAAGTAGATTCTTCAAGTAATTCTCCATGTTCACCTCCTCGAGTTTGATCCTCTTCTCCTGAAGAAACTGAAGGAAAGGTAACTCGGAAGGGATGAGGAAGAGCAAGGACGATCCTGAAGTGCCGACCCTGGCCGTCCTCCCGACCCTGTGTACGTACTTGTTCGGCTCTATAGGAGCTGTGAACTGTACGATCCAATCGACCTGTGGTAAATCCAAGCCTCTTGCACCAACATCCTATGGATTTTTATTTTTTTATTGAAGTTTTAAAAATTGAAAAAGAAACGTACTGTGCAGAGGAGAACGCCGGAATCGGATTGTCTGAATTTGTTAAAAACCTCGACTCTGTCTGTCTGCGTCATGTTGCCGTGTAGTTTGAAATAAACGACATTTGAAGTGACTACAGACGGTATTAAATCTGTGTAATAATCAACCATGTCTTGTGTGGCCATAAATATTAACACCTTACTTTTCCCTTCAACCTGTAAACAATTTTTTTTTTTTAAATAAAAACCCGATGGCGCTGATTAAAAAATGAAAAAAAAAAATCGTGCCTCGCATATTGTTACAACAAAAGAAGCCAATGTCACCAAACGTAATTTAGCAGGTGTGACAACATATTTCTGAGACAGTTGGTGTGGAATCACCAAAGCATCATTTTCAGGCATGTCGTTTTGACTTGCATCAATTTTTAAAGGTTTGTTGAGAGTAAGACCAGCTAATCGTTCGATTCCCGGGCCGAGAGTCGCTGAAAGCAAAACCGTCTGTTTCTTTCCGACATCCTCGCCTGATTGATCCCTCTGGTCTTTTATCATCGAGACCAGGCTGTCAAACACAAAATATAAATTATAATATAATTTTTTTTTAAAGAGGTATATCACCTTGCGATATCTCTTTCATAGCCGAGGTCGAGAAGCTTGTCAGCCTCGTCGAGAATAAGCCAGTCAAGTTTGTGCAACAATAAAACCTGCGTGTGCTGGGCATGATCGAGTATTCTACCAGGCGTTCCGACTAGCACATTTATGCCTTTCCTCAGCCTAGCCTTCTCTGATTTTTTCTTCTCACCGCCCACTATTATACCAGGAACTATCCAAGTAAATGCCTTTAAAAAAAAATTAAATTAAATACTCTAAAATATATAATTTTTTAATTATTGGGTGAAAATTTACACGACAGAGTTTTAAAAAGCATTCGTAAGTTTGCAGTGCGAGTTCTCGTGTCGGAAGAATGATCAATGCTTTTACACCATCATTCCTGGCTATTTTTGGCGTAATTGACTGAAGCATTTGCATTATCGGTACAGCGTACGCTAACGTTTTCCCGCTTCCCGTCTGCGATCTCACAAGGGCGTCTTGTCCTTGTAGCAACGGCGGAATCGTAAGCTGTTGGACTATCGTCATCTTCGTAATCTCAAATAACTGTTCCAGATTGACTACCTGAAATTTAAAAATCAATTTATCATCGGGACAGTTTAAATTTAAATGAACCGACTCACGAGATGTGGATGAAGGACGCCAAGGCTTTTGAATGTGTTTTGGGAAAAGAGCGGCTCCTCAATCGGGACGACGTCAAATTCCGTTGCGTCCGGTATGTCAGGATTGTGATGGAAAAGGGAAGAAGTTTTGCCTTTATTGCCATCAACATAGTCTTTATTCGGCTTGGAAAATTTACCCTTCTTAGGGAAGTCATTCTTCTGCAAGTTCTTATGAAACAACTGGGGCTTCGAAGGAGGTTGTAATGCTGAGCCAATTCTTTTGTGCACCTTAAACAATTTCAAAAATATAAAGTACACTAAATCAAAGTCCAAGCTCTTTTTTAAAGCCAATAATACAATGTTCAAAGCGCAAGTGATTTTATAGCGTTGGTCTATTTTAAGAAAAAAAATTTAAGAAAAGTACAATTTTAATTAAGCGCTCGACTTTTCAGGATTACCTTGGGTTTTTTCTCGGGTACAATAAAGTTGACGTTGAGATCGCAGGTCGTCATATTTAATTAAAAAGTAATTAAAATCAACCACCATCAGATTCAAACTGTTTATGTTGAAAGCACGTGTCAAAAAGACAGAAGGTTACAAAATAATCGATTTTCAACTGATAAAATTTCGATTAATCGACGTTATCAGTAAACTTAGGGAGTCTTCAACTCAAAACACATCCTGCCCAGTAGTAATTTAAATAAATAAACTTTAAAATTTAATAAATATTAATTAAACCATGGTCTCAGGAAGGTCTCAGTGGTGAGAAATGGAGGAGGACGGTTTTAAACTGGTGAAAAAAAAGAAAAAGAAGAATTATGAACAGTTTGATGAAGAATCTCCTTTGTACCTGGAACGAGTCAAAAAGTAATTATTCATTAATAATAACCATAATAACGTCTGATGCATAAAATCAGTGGGCTTTTTTAAAATATTTTGTTAAAATAAGTTGGACCGGTTCTGGGACTGTCATTTGGGCGTATGTGGAACTTCTCACTGATGGAGGCACAAAACCGGAACACATTTGACTAACATTAACTTGCTAGTAAAGACGGACTTACTGTCAGTTCAACTCTCAAACCACCAACAATAAATTATCTGTATTCAATTTTAAAGCAAAACAGAATTCTTGATGATTTTTTTTAGAACTAAATAATCATAAAGTTTTTATATTTTGTCAATCTAGGAAGTTTTTGGAAGTAAAAGGCATGATGGTGGATTCTCTTCAGTTTTTCAGTTTTGTCAATTCGATTGATGAAGGCCTCGCCAATCTTGACTCGCCGAAGGTGGAAGAGATTATCTGCTACGGTCTCGGAAACTTTTCAAAATCTCCCAACGCCCGTTACCAGTACGCCATGGCAGTAGAGTTGAGCGAGTTTTACTCTTGCCCACTACTCGTATTCGACCCCGTGTTTACAGAGCCTGAAAAGAAAATCCTGGTGGAGATGAGGTCCGAGCTTATACCGAGGAACGAAATGGGAAAGAGAAAAGCAACAAAGTCTACGCTGTTCTTCTTGCCGCACTGCCCTCGCGAGCTGTTCAACAACATCCTCCTCGCCAACTGGGGCGAGAGCCTGGCCAACTGCATCATCGCAGGTAATAACCTGGCGTCAATAGTCGAATCGACACCGTCTCGCTCCCTGAAAAATGAATTCCCATATCTAGCCGACTCGTTTGAACATGCAGAAATCATAGAAGTCAAAAACACATTTCAATTTTTGGACGTTTTCAACGACATGGCTGTTCATGTCTTTCCTAACAAAAAAATCTTAAACTCTCTATGTTAAGATAATTGTAAATATGTAAATACTTTTTTTACAAAATAAATTTTTATTTTCTAAAAATATATTTTTTTTGGTTTAAATTTATACTTAAAACAATTTGATAATTATAAATAATTCAAGAGATCTCCAGCAGGGAGGTTAACCTGTATTGATCCTTCTATGCTTCCTAGATTAGTCTGTCAGACGCTTTTAGGAATTTCGCCATCTTCAGTGAGTCAGTCTGTCAAGTAAAAAGTACAGTCATTAAATCATAAAATTACATAGTAATTCAGATATTCAGGATATAAAAGTACAACAATCAAACTTTTTTTTAAATTATTAATTAACTATATTTCACCAGAATAAATTTACAATAAAATTCTTTATATATATTAAATTAAATGTTCAGAGTTGAGCAAAAAATAATATTGCCATTTGATCAACTTTCGCGAACAAACTGATTTTACAGTATAAATATTATACAAACACTAAAAATATTCACTTAAACCTATTCGTTTTATTCAAAATAGGATTTTAAACACTGCTTTTTGTGAAATAACTGTTTAAAAAAAATGGAATGCACCTTGTACCACATACGCGATCACAGCATACTTCACCATCCAACAACTTATCACTCATTTAACCTTAGTAGGATAAACAAAAAAAAATTGATAATTGTTTTTTTTTTTTTCTTCTTTTGTCATACGCCTAATCACAGATTGTCTATGGTGTTTACAGATCAGCATACAGATGCTTGTTTGAAAGAAACTAAACTAATTTTTTGTGATTTTCTTTTAAACTAAATTTAAATGCATAACCGTAGGTTTTTGATAATAAATATTTTCAAACTTTTTTTCTTTTGTCACATTGCTTTTTAATCTTAAGGGTTCAAAAAGTTTCCTTGTTATTTTTTGTAATTATTGAAATGATAAAATCACAGTTTCAAACAGTAAATTTCTGGACCCAAAGTACGCTTAGATGTATTTTAATAGCGTTAATTAAAGTTTTTGGATGATTATCACAGGGTCGCATTTCTTATATAATTGCGTTCGTTAAGACAGTTTGTTTTTTTCTTTTCATTGAATGCAATATTTTGTAAATAAAAACGTTTTTCCTTGAAATTATGTACAATTAGTTGTGTGTTTATGAATCGGGTTTGGCTTCGGCATCGGACGGGTCGCTTACTTCCGCCCATTCGAGGCCGTCATCCCCCCATCCTTCGCCAGTACACTCCTCGTCGGCCGCGTAAGAAAGCCTGTTGGCCTTTTCCGGCTCGGCTTCCGGCTGAACCTCAGTGATCTGTATGATCTGCGTCTTAGATATGACGGGCACCATGTCGTGGAAGAAATCAACTTCTTCTTGTTGCAAAGACGGTCGCTTTTTGACTTCCACGTCCTCCTTTTCCTTTTCGCTTGGTAAATCTGGCATTTTCAACTGTACCGTCTCGGGTATTATCTCTATTTCTATTTTCGGTACGATTTCAACCTAAGTAAAAAAAAAAAAAATCGAATTTAAAGAAAAAAATTGTAAGTTTGTTTTTTTAAATAGTTTTTACGGGTTCGAGTACAGGAGATGGATCCCAAGAATCCCACTGCTCGACTTCATCCTCAGAGAGCGGCTGAGAAGAAGGCGCTTCTCCCCCATCCGGAGAAGGCCTTTCACATAAAAACATATCTTCACCTGGAAAAATTTTGAAAAAAAAAAAGAAATTTACCATCAAAGATTTGTTTATAAAAAGTTGCAAAATTTCTTCTTAAAGGAGAACTTGTAGTTTGATCATTTTTGCTTCTTTTTTCAGTGGTTGGTGTGTATTTAATATTATTTGTACAAAATCCACAGGACCAACCAGCCAATATAAAATATGAAGTGAGACCAGGCAGATCAAAAGGGTCAGTAATGAGCAAACTAAAATTTAAACTCAGATTATGGCTGAAGTGGTACAGAGTCCGATATTAACTTTATAGAGTATGATCATCAATGAACAATTACGATCATTTAAGTTTAATCGTATATAATTAAATAGTTGTTTGGCTTGATCTTGAATCATTGAGTTTGAACAAAACAATTTTTGTTCTTATGAGGTTATATGAACTCTTGGCGTATTGGTGTATTTGGGAGAAAAAATATAAAAAAGCCCATTTGTACGTCGGATTTGAATAAGGCTCCTGCATTCGAACCTGGAACCTTTTATCTTACAGTGGTTAGCACCAAATCACCGCCTAAACCACTGTGGCTCTGATGCCTCAAAACATTAAAATACAATGTTATTTAACATACTATCAACTTCAAAAATCAAGTACAAAGATTTCTACTGTTGAAGATCACGATGTACAAGCACAGAAAAAAATTCTATGTTTCAATTGCTCAATTTTTTCATTATTTTATCAATTTAGTTTTAGTATACAATAAAAAAATTTAATTGATAAATTGTATTTGTTTATTAAGGTGGAAATTTTTCAACTACGACCAACCTGAATTTTCAACCTCGGTACTCCGAACGGTCTTCTTCTTGATACCTTTTAAAGGATGAACCTAAAAAAAAAATCCAGGAAATATTATAAAAAAAGTTTTATTGGAAACAAAATTTTTCTCACTTTTGGACGGCCGTCTGAAAAGTGCCTCGCCCTCTTTCCGCCAATAACGGTTGCAGCGCCGAGTATTGGTACAAGATCTGAAAGGGCTCTGAGCGTTGCCGATACGAGGTCATCGTTCGTATCTTTTATACCGACTAAAAGCTAATCGAGAACAATTGGTATATAAAGAATTGAAAAATAAACGACATAGAGAAAGAGAGAGATACAGGCAAAAATATTATTTTTTTAAATCCGCTACCTCTGGCAAAATATGCGTGTGGAGTTGAATGGGAGTGAACATGGAACAAAACGATTTGAAATGAGATAAAAGCGTGAGGCGGACTTGAATGTCCCTCACGCAAAATATTGACATTAACTTTGGCACGATGTACTTCTTGAATACGTTCTCCGAAAATAAATTCGCAGAGTCTCCGCCTGAAATTCGAACAAATTTTATTGTTTTTTTTTTGTTTTTTTCTGTCTGACTTACTTAATTTTGGAATTAAAATTTGTGACAAGAGGAATTTCTGCGCTGTCGAGTCAAGAAGAACTATCCTCGATAATAACAGCGCTCCTAACTGTCCAGCGACTACTTCTTCGCTGAATTCACCCAATTTCAATGTCAACTCCCTACAATGATTATAGAATTTTTTTTTTAAATATTTAAAAAATCCAAAATTATTAAAATTTACCTAAAAAAAAGTTGTTTTTCAACTTCGGTCTTCAACGGCAGCTCAATGAGAAAATTGTGTATTGCTATGAATTCGTGGTTGAAAAACTGGTGTTTCATCAGGGTTTCAAGCGAAGGGCAATTTTCTGGTATGGGCGACTGCAGCTGGCATTTCGCCAATTGTAGAAAATCCGACGAGCCTGGTACGCTGTCTAAAATGTAATTTAAACTTTGGAAATATACAAACAGTACAAAGAATATAGGGGGGCCGCGGTAGCCGAGTGGTTAAGGCATCAGACTCTCGGCTAGTACACCCCGCTGTTGTCGGTTCGATCCCCACCGTCGCCTCTGGAATTTTTCTGACGCCTAAGGGGACCAGTGGGCGCAATTAAAAAAAATTGACAGGGCGCTCATCAATGGAAGGGGCGGGACCGGAATTCAGCGACCCTGAACCTGGTCCCAACCTCCTTCAAAAATGAGTTTCTTCGATGGAAGAACACTGGTACAATGGGGGCTCAAGTTCACTTTGTGTTGTGAGCCCTCCCCCAAAAATGGAGCCAGGGTATAGTACAATAAGCTGTACAGCTGCAGGAGGGAACTCCTCCAGTCCCTGGTATCCATCCATCCACCACCACAAAGAATATAAGATGAAGAAAAAAAGGTTTATTGAAGGGATAAGTAAAGGGATAAAAGAGAGGCCTTCTGCACCTCAACTTGAGTAGATCTTGTGTTCTCCGTTTTTTTTCCTTAATCCATGCAAGCAGCTCCTTAATGTAGGATCTTGGTGGCTTTTCCTCTCCTGGTTGCAAGAACCTGCACCTAGATAGATTTTCAAAAAAATTTAAAAACTTTTCTGCGATTCCTGCCAGCATCTGCAGCGGGTTTTTTTTTCTGTCTGTACTATCCGGTGTGCTTTCTTAGATGGATGTGCGATCGAGAGTCAGACCAGAATTCTGGTTCGGTTGTAGTTGCCTTCGTTAGTTATTCCTTCGCATGTTTTGCATATGGCCCTTGTATGAATCCTAAACATGCCTCAACAATGTATTGTTCCACCAGGTTTTGGATTCGTCAAGGATCCATTTTAAGATGTATACTCTTTTGAGGCGGGATGCTTTACTACAGTAGCATTCAAAACCTATAGTCCATTGTGACAACTCAGGAGATCGCGCGACACGGGAACCGTGGAAGTGGGGGGCATGTCCTCCCTTTTTAAGCGGGAAAGGACACTCTGCTGCAAATTGGATTAGATGCGCCGAGGACGTTATCGGGAAAGGACCTGCTGCAGAGGAGATTCTTTCGAGTTCCCAGGAATATAAATTTTAAAAAAATCAAGGCATCATTTGAAAATATTTGTTCTTACCATTGTAATAATAATATTTTTAACAAGAATTACTTTCAGTTTTTAACATTTTAATTAAATTCCCGAAATTTTCGTGTACTCTGCCTTCTTTACCAAGTCTCAGAAAAGCGAAACGAGGTTGTACCACCTGGTAGGTGTTGTTTCTGATCCTGTAAAACATTTGTGGTCGCGTTTTCTTTAGGAGCTTGTTATATTTGAGCCGACAAAGCATTAAGTTTTTCGACCAGCTCCTCTACTTGGCTTGGAATGGAATGGTAGCAAAAGTACTAGGAGGTGGGGTTTGTGTGCCCCAGGCACTGTAGCCTTCTGGCTTATTGTACCTTCCTAGTTCCTTAGTTTAGTCAATAGACTCGAT
This sequence comes from Cimex hemipterus, assembly GCA_039619505.1. NCBI lineage: Eukaryota > Metazoa > Arthropoda > Insecta > Hemiptera > Cimicidae > Cimex > Cimex hemipterus. Next base: position 12,189 of record JASJUQ010002775.1, on the reverse strand, counting down.
CCTTTTTCTCAGAAGTATCAAGTCATTGATTGTTTGCTTCAATGTGGTTCTCTGAGTCGTTTTTATACGTTAGATTGAACCTCAATTGAGCCGTTGCTTCGCATTCGAAGATGATATGAGTGGCTGTTTCCTCCTCCTCATTACATACTCTGCAAATGGGATCACTATTATATATGCCCATGTTTTGTAGATGTTTTCTCAGGTGCCAGACTCCTCTGAGATTTGCCCTCTCCAGTTGTAGCAGTGTTTTTGCCAGTTTTGGTGAGGGTTTTTTTATCATGAGTTTACTGTGGTAGTGAGGGATGAGGTACGAGTCTACCAGACATTTAACCCCCTCGGGTTTTCGGGTTTTGGTCGCCCATCGTAATATACAATAAATAATATATATGTTCTTGAAGAAAAAAGCATATTGAGTTGTTACTGTCAAGTTTCGACCTATTTTATAGTCATCATCAGAGCAAAACAATTTTAAATGAGAACTGGCATAATTAATTTTTTGTTTCAGGCCATCTCAAATTTTTTTACCCAAAATTCCCCCGTGCCCTGGCACCCAGGATACCGTTAGGTTGTTGTGTTCCCCCAGGTTTTGGAGATTTTGGATGCATTCACTGACTAATTTTGATGTAATCCTTGTACATGCCAGTGCTTTGATAGCTGCTTGGCTGTCTGATCTTATGAGGATTTTTTTGTCAGTGTAACCTCTTTTAAGATTTTCCAGAGCACAAGCATTGATAGCATGTATTTCTGCTTGAAAGACCGAGGTATACTTCCCTAGTGAGTTTGCTCATATTTTTGGCTTGTACAGAAAACGCCCGATCCGGTTCCTTCATTTGTTTTGGAGCCATCCGTATACCATTTCATTGTATCCGATGTTCTCCTGTATTCTTCCACTCCTTTGTAGTCTGTTGAGATTTTGTAGGAGGTCGTGAAGATTGTTTCCGGGACCATGTAGTCAGTCCCCATTTCTAGTAATGGGTGTCTGATTTTGTTAATTATGATTGTGTGTCCGAATTGTTTGGTTCCTTTCCAATTTAATTGTTTTTGGAGCCTGAATGAGCTTTTCCTAGCCTCTCCCTGTATGAATATTTCTAGTGGAGGTAGGTTTAGCAGGGTATCTAGTGCATTTGTAGGGGTTGTTTTCATCGCCCCTGTGATACATAGGTTTGCTAGTCTTTGTAAGCTGCCTAATGTTCGGGTAGCTACTTTTTGTTGAGCTTTGTTCCACCAGATTAATGATCCATAGGTTATTCCGGGCCTTATTACAGCCTTGTATAGCCAGTAGGCCATTTTCGGTTTCAGTGCCCAGGATTTGCCTAAGGCTTTCTACTTGGCTTTGTAGAACACTATTTTCCATTTTTAGCTTATTATGGCTGCTCTTTTGACTGAGCTAAAGCAACTGTTAATTTTTTATCTGTATTTTATAATTTTCTGTGGGTGTCATACATCATTCGCATTTCCATATTGCTCTCTTATCCTATCTTATATATATAATAAAATTTTCGCGAGATTTCAAGTCGTTACAAATAAAATGATAAATGTTTTTACAGACAACATATTTTCACTTAGTCTGGGGCAGCCAAATGTTTACGGGCAAAACAACATTCTATATTTAAGGTAGACTTTATTTTGTCCAAGCTTTCTGACATGATTGGTATGAAAGATAAAATTAAATTTGGTTTCTTCCAGAAAAAAAAAAAAAGTATTTTAAGCAATGAATAATATGTGTACTTGTAGGGTCCAACATCCAAGAAAGAAAAAAAAAACTAGTTGTTTTAAACAGCAATTTTCCTCGTCTGCAATTTTCTCCAAAATTTAAATTTGTGCAAGATTAAGAAAATATTATTTTGAAAAACTATTAGTAACAAAAAATAATTTTTTATAACATAAAATTGAAAATACATATTAGGATAAATGGATAAGCTAAAAAATATTCTTTCATGAAAAATGAATGGAAAGAGGATCACTCTGCTATCAGGTGGTACGACCTCCTCGTCTCGCTTTTCCGAGACTCTGGGAAAGAAGGCACAGTACACAAAAATTTCGGGAATTTAATTAAAATGTTAAAAACTGAAAGTAATTCTTGTTAAAAATGTTATTATTACAATGGTAAGAACAAATATTTTCAAATGATGCCGTGATTTGTTTTATTTAAATTTCTGAGCACCCGAAAGAATCTCCTCCACAGCAGATCCTTGGCGCATCTAACCTAATTGGCCAATTTGCGGCGGAGTCTCCTTTTGCCGCTTGAAAAGAGTGGACACAATGTTGGATATTTCTTTGGCAAATAAACTTTTTGTTGAATGCCCAGGGAACCATGCAAGGGTCGGGTCATTAGTATCGCTGACATACGCCAGCGCCTCCGTGCAGTTCCAAACATGCTTTGCTGCCTTCACCTCGCATGAGGCGAAGGCAAAGGGAAAAATTAAAGAGATTCCTTCTAAGTGGAAAAGCGTGGATAGAGAAAGGAAGGGAATTCCACTGGTTTGAGGATAAGGAAGGACGAACTCGAACTAAAAGCGTTCTGTATTTACAGGGTCAGGGGATAAAGTTCAGAAAAATGGGGTGAGTTTGTCATGAGATCTGGATTCTGGGGTACCCAAGTTTTTATCATCAATAACGATGATCTGAACTGCTACATATATTCAATAATAGTCTACAATCTTGTAATCCAACTCAACTATTTTTATTTATACTTATTTGTTAATATTTTATAAGAAATTATCTTTCAGTCTTCCTTCTCCTAACAAATGCATTTTGTCCAAAAACCAATTGTTGATTTTTGGTTTTGTGAACCAAAATAACTTGTAAGCGAAGGAAATGAATCATTTCTGTACATTATAAGTACTATTGCCCTCAGACATGATTAAGATAAGCTTTTCTATGTTAGGATTTAATTTTATTTGTTTTAATCAGGCATTGGATAAATGAGCACACATGGCAATCCTGAAAATGGTAATAAAAAGTTCATGTGATTTTTTTCCCCATAAACTAACAATGACAGATGATTAAAATAAAATTTCATTGAGATTTTTAAACGATATAATACAAGGTACACCCATGGGAGAACCGAGTGAGAGAAGGCCGCCTGTCAGGAGGACCAAAAGGTCGTGCGTCAAGTTAGACAATGCCGAGGAGGCCGGGCCTAGGCAGAAAAACGTCAACCCGGTTCAGATCAGGAACACCCCGAGCCGTGAAATGACACCGATCGACCACGAAACCACGTTCGTCTCGTACTACCCGGAGCAGACTCCGCACTTTCAGAAGGAGTCGATATTTCCCGGCTTCAAAGCCACGTGCTGCCTATCGCTGGCATCTTTTATAGTTTTCTTGCTGGCAAAAGGGGAACAGGACTGCTGCAAGTCGACAGCGATCGCAGTCATAGTCCTTTTATTCGTAATAACCCTCCTTTTACAGATAGTCACAAACCTCGTACAAAAGCTTCACAAATACTTGTCCAAAAAATAAACCACGTACATTTATTGTTTTTGTTTAAATAAAAAATATTGATTTATAACAGCCTTTTTAAAAGTCACTTTATTATATAATTTTTTAAAAATATGAATAGATAATTAATATTGTAAACATTGTTTATGAATCCTTGAAGATGATTTCAATAAAAGTTGAAAATATTTTTCTAAAGCCACATCACACCAGACCTCATCACACAACTTCTAAATAATCAGCTATTCAAAAATTGTCGGCTGTTTCAACAAAAAGTCATTCCTTCCCTGTTCTTAATTCATATTTCGTTGACATAGTAATAATTACATAACAGCCTTTGTTCAATTTTATCTAAAATCTAACGGGAAAAGATAGTAACGAGAAGACCGGTCGTCAACTATAATCTTATTACTAGTAAAAAAAAAAAAAAAAGGTATAATCATTCTCTTCATTTAAATATACTAAAAATTACCGTATATTCTCGACGTAAGGACTTCCTCCACGAGTACGCCAAATGCGTACCTGTCGATTACCGAAGGGGGATTAGGCACTTTTGTCCCTCCTGGGTAAATACCGCTGTCGTATCTCCCTTCTTTAGCCTCATTTAAAAATTTATAATTTAATTCGGTAAACCTTAAATATAAAAATTAAAAAAAAAAAAAATACATAAATACTCTTAGAATTTTTTTTTCTAGTATAGAAACTATACCTGCATAAATACTCCATTCCTCCAAGTTTCCACTGTCCGTCCGGTGTGACATAAACGGCCGACTGTGAAATATTATTGTGCGACGAGCAGGCCTGCAAATATGCATTTTTTTTTTTTTTTTTATTCATTTAAAACTGCTTTTTCCCCCCTTGCCCCTACCTTTTCATGTAGGAATTGAATCGCCTTGAGAACGCTGTGCAGGCCGACACAGATCTGCAACGGCGTCTGTTCGTCGATTACCTGCTGCAAAGGCTTCACCTCCTCGGTGGCCAGGTGGAATTTATCGCCCACACTCCAAGACGCCACGTATTTCAGGATGTTCGGGTGTCTGTGTACCATGACGTTCTAAAACCAAAACTATATTACTACGCTAATCCTATTTTTAACAACAATCGCAATTCATCGATGCTAATGCATAAATCTTCTCTTGTGAACAATAATAAATTACAATCTCTAATTAAAAAACGAAACATCAAAAAAATTTTCAAACCGGAGATAATATAATTTAAGGTATAGAAAAACTAGGGAATTGGTGGCTGCAACAGTTTTGGAATTGTACAGCCAATTTTTTTACAAAAACACCGGCACCCCAAACATTCAATAACTTTGTAGATAAAATATCCTTGTTAAAAATTTTTAAAAAAAAATGTGCTTGAGCTCAGCAGTATCTGGGTCTCTTCGTCTGATTCTTGGAGGAAACAAGGTTATTCTACTTTCTACAGTAATAATAGCTGCGCATACCTAATTTGTATTAAGATTGAATGTATTTATCACCATGAATGTTTCATGCGAGTGGGTCCTTGGCGGAATATCGAGCACCCCCATCGTTAATTGTACAATACGTGTAACAGATTATAGAGGAATATCAAGTACTCCAGGATTATAATATAATGAATGATGTGTAAATAGCAGTGAATGTATTTAAGAATGATAATGAATACGAATGGGAGCACAAGCTTGGTGTCTGGGTGGACAAGACTGAGAATTACAATTTTGGAAGGAAAAAACAAGTATTAACATGGGAATCTTTATCAATGATGGAAAACTCCAATTAGTGACCAGGAATTAACCCCTGATATAAAGATGGTACTCAGGTATGCGGGCCAATTGTTGGCTCCCCTGTTCCTTTCCTCCTGCACTTCTTGAGGGTGTTTTCATACATTTAGAATTGTACAGTGTGGTTTTTCTGTATAAATATATATCAGTGGGACGAAAACACCTTGAGAATGTCACGGTGCGCTTAACTGACAACCAACAGCAGTCAACATGCAAGCGGTTCAAGACATGAAAAGCTTAAGTTAAAAGTAGCTACTTTTAACTTTAAATCTTTATTATTGTTTTTTTTTAAACATTATTGGTTAAATTTATCACCTTGGCGAACCTGTCCACGGCTGAGTGTTTCGCCTTGTTTGTGAGTATGCCTTCGAACACTGTGACCCTTCTCTCCGGCTGGCCATAGGTCGCGTTGTGGAGTGAGTAAAAGTTGCCCGTCAGGAACGGTTTTTCGTCGATTTCCAGCCCTGCCGGCTGGCTTTTTCCGTTCCCCATTTTAAAAACAACAAAATCAAGATAATTAAAATCCCATTGTTTTTGTACATACAACAGGAGAGTTAGAAGGTATGAAACCTCCAAGAATTGATAACGCTTATCTTATCAATTTTTTAAATTATTTTGAGTAACTTTGTTTAATTGAAATTACTGTCGGTGTAAATGATTTAAACAGGGAAAAAAATCACCTCAGGTTTAAAAAAAAATCATCTTCAATATTAATAAGGTTTGATCCCTGGCCTTGATATACTCTTGAAATGTTACTCTTATCAGTACTGATAAGGTTATCAGTTGCACTCGGCTAATATACCTGGACTCCTCAGGCAAAGATTAGTTCATGGTAGAACCGGAGTTGTTGATTGTTATTTTTGCTTTAGCTATGAAGTTCCAGGTGAGCCTTGGCCCTAGGGCAATCAAGGAGTGCATAAATGCAAGATTCGTTGGTCGTGAACCTTGGCAGGTGGCAGCTATCACGGCGACATCCGTCCTCGCCGGTGTCTGGGTCTGGAACATCGTCTTCCAGCCTGAGAGTAAGTAAAAACATAAAGATAATTTCATTAAGTCCCTTCTGGATACTTCTCCAGCACTGCCTGATGCTCCGAGGAAGTTGTCAGCACAGAATTACTACTGGCCTATACTTCAGACAAGGATGAATTGTATGATTCTGCCGATCTCATGACTCAGTCGTGTATGGTTCAACCATCTTGGTGTTTAACGTATAAAATTGACAATTTCTTACAGCAATGCAAATTGTTCGTTGAATTGGCAAGCTGTGAACATACTTTTCATAGAACTTGTACAACTTAAAACAGTCACTGCACATGGAATTTGTAAGAGTATTCATAATGCATTCGTTAAGACGTGTTTGCTGCCATTCACAATGTTCTGTAGTGGTTTAAGGCCGAATGGAAATCTCGATCGATTGTAATGTTTGATCATGATGTACGACAGCTAAAGACGATAATTTATTTCTCTTACCACAGTACAGAACCTTCATTTAATAACTTCCATGATAAGGTGTCGACTGTCAACTCATCGAAACAGTCTGTAAGCTCTAAAACAGTCAGCAGAACGTTTCATGAGAATAGCTAGATGCCCTGCATCAGAAGTAACCATATTTCATTCAGTGTTTTCAATTGAATGTAAAATTTTGCAAAGATTCATTGAAAATAGAAACTCTCTTTATAAACTCAAAGACAAAAATCAGACAGTTGTATTTATTTGTTTATTTTTGCTAATAACTAGGTATAAAGATTAACAGTTGACTTAAAACACAAAACTAGTGTAAATAACTTTCTGTTAGGCATTGTCAGCAGGGGGAAGAAGTTTTTCTTCAGAATGGCCCGAAAGATCCCTGCAGTCGCAAACAAAATAAATAAGGAATTGAGTAAGATCTCGTCAGATTTCGAGAAAGACGTTAAGGAAAGGATGGGGCATACAAATTACAACAGGGTGCTCCAAGTCAAGGGCAAGTCGAAAGAGGAGATCATTGAAGAGCTCAAGAAAAACCTCGATCTTGGTAGTAGCTAATTTCTCTTAAAAGTACACTTATATATTTTATTATTATTATTATTATTATTCCCTAGGACATTACAGATGGGAAAAAGGTTTTGTATCAGGGGCAGTGTATTATTTTTCGCCCGAGCTGATCAACCTGTTGACCGAGGTGTACGGTCTAGCGTCGTACACAAACCCCCTGCATGCTGACATTTTCCCCGGTGTGAACAAAATGGAATCCGAAGTCGTCAGCATAAGCACGGACCTGTTTCACGGGAGCAGTAAAGCCTGCGGAACGGTAATTTACCCGACTTAAAAAAATTCGCCCTTGTAAAATATCTGAATCAAATGAAATCAGATGACTTCGGGAGGTACGGAGTCGATAATCATGGCCTGCAAGGCGTTCAGAGACTACGGAAGGGAAGAACACGGTATAACAAATCCGGAAATGATCTTACCCCGTACTGCGCATCCTGCTTTTGAAAAGGCGGCTTTTTATTTTGGCATTAGAATCCGCTACATACCTGTAGACCCATTGACAACAAGCGTAATCGTAAAAAAAGTAAAACAAGCCATCAACTCGAATACAATCATGGTAATATTACATTAATATTTTATAATTTCTGCGATATAATGTTTTAAAAATAGATTGTAGGGTCAGTTCCGAATTATCCGTATGGAACTATGGACGATATTGAAGCTTTGGCATCCTTAGGCCGGAGGTATGGCGTTCCTGTACATGTCGATTGCTGTTTGGGTGGTTTTTTAACGGCATTCATGCCGCAAGCTGGTTTTGAACTTCCACCTTTCGACTTTTCAGTACCTGGTGTAACTAGTATTTCTGCAGATACACATAAGGTACTGAATTCATAATCAACATTATATACATGTAGAAAATGCTTAAATTTTGAAACACACACACGTGCTCAACAAGCAACAAACAGAAATACTCTCAAAAACAAACATGCACACACCAAGCAACAAACAAAAATTCATACAAAAATAAGCATGCATTCAACAAACAACATTGAAAATAAAAATCATATCAATGAACGAAAATTCACAGAAAAATAAGCATACATACAACAAGTAACGTATGAAAATTTAAAAAAAATCATATAGCAATGAACAAACAAAACAAGAAATAAACAAAAACAAACATGCATACAACGAGCATGAAATGAAAAATTCACTCAAAAACAAATTTACACAACAAGCAACTTATGAAAATAAAAATGCAGACAAAAATAAACATTTTTAAAACAACAAAAAAAAGTATTAAACATTTCACTCAAGATAAAAAAAATACTCTCAAAACAATAATAAATAAATACAAAAAATGCACATAAAACAAAACATGCTAGGCGTATGCGATACGACAATAAAAAAAGCAGACAATGAAAACAAAAAACAGGCAACAAATAAAAATATAATGCACAAACAAAATAAAAATATACTCAAAACACTCACAAATCGAACAACAAACAAAAGTAAAATAGGCACACAAGCACCCACACACTCACACAAAACAAAATGATAGAAATACAAAAACCAACATGCGTATAACAAGCAACAAATTCACGCAAAAATAAGCATGCATACCACAAATAGCATATGAAAGTATAAAATATAGCAATGAATGAACAAAACAGGCAATGAACAAAATTTCTCGCAAAAACTAACAAACAAATACACACATACAAAACACCCACTTACTCGCTCATTCACCAGAAGCAACAAACAAAAATTCATACGAAAACAAACAATTAGAAACATACTCAAATAAAAAAGCCAAAAGTAAACATACCAAAAAACAACAAAAAAATCAAACAAATACACACTCACTCACAAGAAGCAACAAACAAAAATACTCACAAAAACAAACACACATACAACTAGCAACAAACGAAAATTCATACAAAAATAAGCATGCATTCAACAAACAACATATGAAAATAAAAAATCATATCAACGAACAAAATTACTCATAAAAACTGACAAACAAATACACACACAATATCCACTTACTCACTCACTCACTTGAAGCAACAAACAAAAATTCATTTAAAAAAAAAAGCTTACAACAAGCGACATACCCAAATAAAAAAGCCAAAAGTAAACACACCAAACAACAACAAACCAATATACTCATAAAAACAAAAAAAATACACATTCACTCTCACTAAAAGCAGCAATCGAAAATACTCACAAAAACTAACATGCAAACAACAAGCAGCAAATGAAAATTCAACCAAAACCAAACAAGCATACACCAAGTAATGTATGAAAATAAAAAATGCAGACAAAAATAAACACTCACAACAAGAAATAAACAAAAACAAACATGCATACAATGAGCATCAAATGAAAATTCACAAAAAAATTACACAACAATCAACTTATGAAAATAAAAACACAGACCAAAATAAACACCTACAACAAGCATCAAACAATTGCACTCAAGATAAAAAAATACCTTCAAAACACCCAATAATTAATAAATACAAATAATACACACAAAAACAAACATGCATACATCAAGGAATATACAAAAATAAAATACAGACGATGAACACACAAAACAAACAAAAATACTCACAAAAACAAACACCAACAAGCAACAAACAAAAACAAGCAGCACAACAGAAATCAAACGAAACTTCACACAGAAACAAATTTAGACAACAAGCAACTTATAAAAATAAAAATGCAGGCAAAAATACACACACACACACACAAATAAGCACTAAACAAAATTACACATGATAATAAAAAATACACATAAAATTTGCAACAGACAGGTATACAATTATAAATAATAACTGAAAACATTTTAGTATGGTTTTGCTCCAAAAGGATCTTCTGTTGTTCTATACTCCAAACCAGAGTATAGGCATTATCAATATTGCGTTACAACCGATTGGCCAGGAGGTGTTTATGGTTCGCCAACCATTAACGGCTCCAGAGCTGGAGGTATTTGTTTATTCTGTAATATGTTCCGAATTTGTATGTTTCATTTATCAAACATTCTAGGTATAATCGCTGCATGTTGGGCGACTTTGATGTATTTCGGTCTGGAAGGGTATGTCAAGTCGACAAGAGAGATAATCGAGACGACAAAATACATTGAAAGGGAACTTAGAAAGATCCCTGAGATATTCATATTCGGCAAGCCTATTACGTCGGTAATAGCGATCGGATCAGAAGTATTCCACATATATCGCCTTTCAGAGATTCTCAACGATTTAGGCTGGAATCTGAACCCTCTCCAGTTCCCGCCAGGGTAAATATTATCAAGCGTAATTCCAATTCTGAAAAATACAATTCTTTTAAATAGGGTTCATCTATGTGTGACGCACATGCATGTCGCAGACGGCATCGCGGAGCGTTTTGTCCGAGACGTTGAAAACGCCGTCAAAATCATCATGAACGATCCAAAATCAGAAGTCAAAGGAAAAGTGAGTAAAATTGTTAATAGAAAATAATTTAATAATTCAAACTCAAAAACCGTTTATTTCAGATGGCGATGTATGGCCAATCTCAGAGCATACCAGACAGGTCGATCGTCAGCGATTTCACAAAACTTTACCTCGATTCAACGTATTATGTGCCACACGAAGCAAACAGTTCTAACTGAAAGGCAATTGTATTTTTTTATATATATATATTTTTAACAAAAGTGTATGCTACTCACTGAGAAATGTATGAAGACTGCACAGTTTGACTATATGTATATGCTATTTTTGTTGTAAATATCTTTTATTTGTTATTTCTTACTGTTTCTATTTTCAACCAGCATTTTGGTTCTACAATGTCTATTGATGTGCTCTTCAAACGCATGAAAGTTTTAATAATAGAATTTATACTGCTCGGATATGTTTTGAGCAAATAAATAAATAATTGATCTCTACAACTGTACTTACAATAATGAAAAGTTTTTGTTTTTTTTCCACCGAAAACCTCTAACTACCTTTTTAAATATGAGTGAATTTGTATTTACATTATGTTATTAATTTATTAAATGGAGAACTATTCAATAAATTATTTTATTGCTGCCTTTCCTAATGTTAAAAATAGATAAATAATGTACGATATTTTCGCCTGGAAAATATGGCTTTGAAGATAAATATAGTTTTTTAAAACAAGGTTGTTAGTAAGTTAAAAAAAAATAAATAAATAAACAGAATGCTTTGATTTATATAAAAAATATTCTTTATACATATTAATTTTCTGTCTTTTTGTACAGAACTATAATTTAAACTTAATCTCTTATGAAGTAACATTTCTTCGTCTGGATTTCTAGTACAAACCGTAGAATAATTGAGGAAAACTGTTGAATAAATTTCTGCGGAAAAATTGAAGAACTGAAAAAAACAACACAAAGAGGTGAAGAAGTAAAAGAAAACTATTTTTATCCCGTGTAAGTACATTATACATGAATATTAAACAAAATTGTGATCAATTCACCAGTTGTCGAGTTAATACCCTTTTAGATTTATTATTTATTACATACGTATTTGACATTTCACAAATATAGATTAAAATAAGTAATTTTTTGTAGCAGTCTTGTCAGGTGTACCTCGGGGATTGTCATTCAGCCCAATCCTTTTCAAGGTATTTATTAACGGTATTGTCGTTTTTAATTCAGTTAATTTACTCCTCTTTTCTGATGATGCGAGAGGTCTTTATTAATTTCCATTCAAGATGCAAATAACTAAATGATAATAAGTGTACAATTTGTAGTCTTGAGAGTTTCATCTTTTCCAATTTCACCGTGTAGAAAATTTATTCGGACAGGCAAACTGCCATTAAAGAACTCGGTGAATAACGCCAGGACAACCTAACTTCCAGGCTTAACCACTGCAATCCTTTGATAAAAATTTAAAAAAAAAAAAAAATACAATGAAAAAATTTTGATTAAAAGAAGGTACCATCAGTAGGCCGGATCGGCACAGAGGATCTTGATTATTATAGGCTATTCCTTGGTTCCATAT
>JASJUQ010002739.1:38749-69087 GCA_039619505.1 Cimex hemipterus | reverse complement strand
ATATATGACAATGTTGTTTTGCTGATCAAAGGAATTTCTTTCATAATATTCGCAATTCAGGGGCTGTGCAGGGATTCGAACCCTGGACCGCCAGCGAGTCAAATACGATTCTGACGCCCCTAAAATATTTTATAGCAGACGTGCTTCGAATGATTTCAAGTTGTTCTGTTATAGTTTTGCTCTTTGAAGGAACTAATAAGGAAGAAACGCTTCTTTCAGGCTGTCCTTTAATTTTTAATGTCAAATAACTAATTCATTCCGTCGCCATCGTTACGAGTAAACTTTTAAAACCGGGAAAGTTTTTCCCTGTGAGTTGTCACAACTTCTTGACCTTTGGCCGTTTAACGGCCGGATTGAAAATCGTAAAAGCTCGTCAAATATCACAGACAAATGCCAAAGGAAAGCACAAAGCAAAAGGCGCACTTTCGAAGTGAATGCTCTTCGGCCGGTTTTCACGGAAAATAATTTCCCAGAGGACAATCGCGATATGGGAAAATACGAGGACGCTTTGTACCGAGTAATCACTCAGGATGTCGCCTAATGGAACCCCCATCTGCATACCACTCAGGCCACCCCCTCGATCCCACGCGATGATGTATAACGTTAATAACGTACATCGATGAGAAATGACGCTAAGCGCTGAAGTTTTTTCTTGAAGAATTAAAATTTATAAAATACGAGTTGTATTTCACAAGTTTTTCTTTTGTGTCACATCCTAAAGCAAGGGTTATTAAATTAAAAAGAGCCAACATAAAATATGACTTTAGCTATATCACGCCGTAACGAGCACTGCAAAAACTATCTTTATGTAATAAAAGTAAAATCGCTCTGAACGGTTTTTACATGTCTCTTTAAAAATAAAGATTATTACCTGGGTATTACTTCTAAACATAAACTTCAGGGGTTGTAAATAAATTTAATCGATTTGACTCAGTTAACATCCCATTTGTTACGCAATATTCTAGTTAATTTGATTATTATTTCTTCGCTAAATAGTTCAATTCATATTTTTGCTGCCTTTTATGAAATATAAAAGCTTATAATAATATCTTAACAGTATATTTTATCTTTCTCGCAGTGACCTCCCCAGGTTCGATTTTTTCTTTTCGGACCTTAGGCTCCGACGGCTAGGACGAAGTAGGCCACCCTTGCCGTCCTGGATTATTTGTAAAACCACTTTTATTGTTCAATTGTATAAAAGTGGACGTGGCTAAATCGTTTAATTTTAAAGTGGGCGTGGTTAAGTCGTTTAATTTCAAACTGGGCGTGGTCAGGTGAATTTTTACTGCATTTTTTCTTTGTTCTTTAAACATTTAGTCAGATTAAAATAAAAATTTAAATATAAAATATATATAGTCTGGATTTGGGAATTTATTGAGTATATGGCCCTTGATTAATTAAAATACTATTTACTACTTAGGTTTTTGGCGATTTATTCAGCCTTCCTCAGGCACAAATTCTGGCCCTAACACGGTTGTAGGTTTAGTAATTCTGTGTTTTTGTGGGTCGTTACTTGACCTTTACTTATTACCTTTACTATCATTTTTTTGCCTATTATCTGTAGGGTCGGCCGTCAGGAAACAAAAATTTTAATGGGGAGAGACTTCCGAGATCCTATTCAACTTCGGAGTACCACAGGGTTCCATACTTGGCCCCGTCATATTTGTCCTATACATTAATAACTTCGTTCAGATTGTGGGGGGGGTATGTATTTGTAGACGTCACTGCCTTGATCGTCGGGGGAATATAGATCTGTTAAGGCTGGAAATTAAGCTCATAACGGATGAAGCTTTGGGAGAATTTCCTTGCTCTTAATATAAAGGAAAACAGTAGCTCCGTTTTATCGAATTCCTTGATTTGTTGTCGTATGTCTTGGTACATGGAAAGTTCGGTCAGAACACCCATCGGCCCTGAACTATTTTGCGTCCTACCGAATTGCCAGAAACTATCAGACAATGGGTTAAAGCTAAGTCCTCCGTCCAATGGGATTGTCCTCAGGAGGGAGGTATGCGGAAAGGTCATCAAAGAAGTAAAGTAAATAAAGATTGGATTAATTGCTAATTAACCACTGAACGATTTCCACATCAAAAAATATATGTCTCCAAGGGCAACGAGGAGGCCGATCTATCAGGCAATGGACCAAAACTAAGCCCACTTTGAAATTAAAAGATTTAGCCACGCCCGGCTTATACCATTTAACAATTGTAAAGTTGGTTCCACTGGGAATGTGCTCAGTAGAAAATTCTGCGGAAAAGTCATCAAAGGAGCAACATACAAACTAACGCACAAACGACCCACAAAAACACAGAATTACTAAACATACAATCGTGTTATAATCAGAATTTGTGCCGGGAGGATGGCTAAATAAATCGCCGAAACCTAAGTAGAAAACATTATTTTAATTAATCAAGGACCATATACTCAATAAATTCTGAAATCCAGATTATATATATATTTTAAATCTATCTAAATATTTAAATAACAAATAAAAATGCTATAAAAATTCACCTGACCACGCCCAATTTTGAAATTAAACGACTTAGCCACGCCCACTTTAACATTACACGATTTAGCCACGCCAGCTTTTGTAGAATTGAACAATAAAAGTGGTTTTCCAAATAATCCTTGACAGAGGCATGCAAAAGTTCATTAAACCGAAGGAGTATTTCCAAGTATTTCCAGGAAGAAGAAAAAGCGGAACCATGTCCTCTGTGGTTGAAAGTGTTATGAAGTTCTATGCGACCGAGATTCTTATTTTTGGAAGAGTAAAAGTAACGGCCGAATATAAATAGAAAAGCTTAGGTGGTAAAAAGCTTTACGCTTAACGAAAAGCTCGACATCCAATATTTCTCGAGGTGTGCAAGGTCGTAAAGATTTCACGTAAAGACGAATGGAATTTTGTCAATTGAGTAAAAAATATTCTTGTACGACTGTCAATTGGTCACATTCTGTGTTTAGCTGTTTACCGCAATGATGATTAATCGTACCGAATGATCGCCCTCCCAAAAAGCACGATCATTCCTCTTTTTCTTAATTGGCCACATTCGACCAAGTCAATTTACAAAAAATCAAATATCACTCCCCTATGAGAACGAGGGAAAACATTGACGATGTATCAGTATAATCATTGAACAAGTATACGTATTTCTTCTAAGAGTTTGCAATTATTTAAGAAGTTCTGGATTTGAAGACTTTCATTTTTCGGCAGAGGATTGTATAGAAATCACAATTTTAACGGCACATGCGGTGACCTGATCCCTGGTAGTGAGAGTATTTTTCTTCGTCTTTAATTTTAGTTTTAAACTGCATTTTTATACATCTGCTGGAGTTTTTAGTAAGGCGGTGCCTGGCTTTGATTTTGAATGCTAAATCGTATCAAAGTTTAAACGGGCGACCTGGCCATCTGGGCTTTGGCAGTTGTAAGAAATAAGCCGTTGTCCATGTGCAGTCATGTTGACGATGTTCAAGCAAACATAAGCTTTTGAACGACACTCTCGTTAGCAGGGTCTCTTTGTCCGCCCTGGCAATTACAAGAATGCAAAACAGTCTCATTCTTTTCACGGGTCGGCGAACCCCGGCTTCAATGTCAATTGTTTAACTTCCAGTCCTTGGATTTCGAGGGTCCGAACTCCGGCGGGAAATAGCGGCCCCGTTACGGCCGATATTCCGATTTTCGTCCACTTTTCGACTGACGTGAGAACAATGGCGTTTATCGGCGGGGCCGAGGCGGAAAACGGCCTCCGGAGACCGAGTATCTACTCGCCCCGTCGTCCAAGGATCGATCCATTGTCGACTTTTACAGAAAGAGATAACAGTGGGTAAAACATTTTTCCTCGGCCGAAGTATCATTCAAATCAAGTCCCGGTTTGTCTTCCGTGACGACGGTCGCAAAGTTCCTCGGCACGTTATGTCATATCGAACCTCGCAAAGAAACTTGGTCTTCATCGAGAGGGCACCATCATTTGAATTTTTTCGCCTCGAACCTGCTCTATAAATTGTCCTTATTACAAATAATAACGTTTCTCGATTGTTACAATAATTTGAGAGTTATTTATCGTACATCTTGGATTTCTTATAGGGGAAAGGGCAATCATTGGTGGCTAAGACAGTAAAACCACTTAAAAAGAAAGTTTGAAGAAATGAATGGGATCTTTCTTCGCGAGTTGGATCTTAATAATATTTTAAATTTTTATAAATACTTGGGTGTTTGAAAGAAAGGTTAGGGACTGTCGTTGGGGTGTTGCAACCGCTTGCAATACCTTCCCCGGAGAATTTTATTAATTCAAATTGGATCTTCTTTCAAATGTCTGGATTTCAACTAGAGAAATGAAACTATCTCTGGAGAGCTGTAGCCATTTACAGATACCTGGGTTTCAAGAATTGGTATCAACCATTACAAGTGGGTAGAGTTTTTCAAATAGTTTGATAGCCAAAAAAATTTGACTATCATAGAAACATAGAAATGATAAATGATGGAGTGAGTGTGGTGTTCAATTCTTTCTAAAAGGATAGTTCCTACTCCCAGTAAGTTGTTTTGCAACGATCTGGATTTCGAGCCTTTTAGCTCAGCCTTCAACCTGATGATGAGCTAAAAGGCTCGAAATCCGGATCGCTGTAAAACATCTTACTGTGAGCAGAAGGTGGCAGATCTTAGGCACACTTCAGTATCCATGTGAGGGACATATAAACAAAACGTTCGGGCCTATTTACTTGGATTTCATTGGGTATGGCATATCGTTAAAAGTGAGTACATCGTACAATCATTTGGCTTCCAAAAATTGGATTGGAGCTATCGTTAAATATAATTACGTTGAAGGTGAGCAATTGGGTTTTAAGATTTGGGCAGGGATATCCTTAAAGTTGAGTAGGTTGTAGAACTGCATACGTTCCCACCTGAAAAATCTGTACGTATTTACTTGGTCTTCATTGGGTAGGGTATATCCTTCAAAGAGTGTGCATTGTAGACTACTTGGGTTTTAAGAATTGGGTAGGAGCTATCGTTAAAAGTGATTACGTTGTAGAACTACTCGGGTCAGGGATTGGATAGGGGTATCGGTACAACTGAGGACGTTGTAGAACTGCTTAGGTTTCCACGTGAGGAACACTATAACAGAAAAATCGATACATATTCCTTGGGTTTCTTTGGGCAGGGCATATCATTAAAAGTGAGTACATTGAAAACTACTTGGGTTTCAAAAATTGGGTAGCCGTTATCGTTAAAAGTAACACACATATTCCTTGGCTTTCGTTGGGTAGAGGACATATCGTTAAAATTAAGTACGTTTTAGATCTACTTGGGTTTCAGGAATTGGGTAAGGGTATCGTTACAACGTAGAAAGTTGAAGAACTGCTTAAGGAGGAACACCTCTGTCTTTCAGGCAGAGGTCTGGGCCATCAATGTCTGCTGCAGAACACTTATGGATAACAGGATAAAGGGAAAAGATATTAAAAAAATTTCTGACAGTCAGGCCAGTCTAAAATGATTACAAAAAGAATTATCAACATCTAGACTGGTAGAGGAAACGGTTGAACTCATTAACAGGATCATCACCATGAGAATAGGGTGACCCTCATATGGATACCAGCTCATTAGAGACACAACGGCAATGAAGAGGCGGACAGCCTGGCCAAGGAAGGATCAAATACTGCGTTTGTCGGGCCACAACCAGTATTACCCCACTCTTTAAGCACAGCGAAAGAGAGTATAAGTTGCTGGGGATTGAAACAATTCCTCAAAGAATGGAATACGACCCCCGGATGCAGGCAATCAAAGGAGTTTCTGAAGGAAATCAAACCTAAGGAAGGGAAATGGTTACTCTCCAACTCTAAGAGGAGAATTAGGAGGCTGATAGGTATCCTAACGGGCCATTTCCCCTTGAGAAGACACCTCTTCATAATGGGCACCCTACCAGACCCCTTTTGCCGCTTCTGCGAAACAAAAGAAGAAACGGCTCGACGCTCCCTAGCTGAATGCGATAGGTATGCCAGGGAGAATTCGACACTTTCGAAGGAGAGGACAACTAAAACACTCCCCAGGATAAAATGGTCCACAATCCTGGGGTTTGTAAGTAAGTCCAATAGGTTTATGCAGGACTCGTAAGCCGACCAGGTCCCGGACCTTTAAGGGATGGGGTACGGGCCTACCCAGGCTTTTAACCCCTCGTGTCCTGGTCGCCCGCCCTGCGTTATATATGTATATATATAAGGAGGAGGAGGATGTGAGGAACCCTCTAACAGCAAAGTCTGTACGTATTTACTTGGGCTTTCGTTGGGTAGGGTCTATCGTTAAAATTAAGTACGTTTTAGATCTACTTGGGTTTCAGGAATTGGGTAGGGATATCGTTAAAATTGAGTATCTTGTAGGACTGCTTAAGTTTCCACGCGAGGAAAGTATCAGTGAAACATTGCTGCGTATTTACTTTCGGTATAATTGGGTATGAGCTATCGTTAAAATTGAGTACATCATAAAACTACTTGGGTATGTAGTGTGAGAGGAGCCTCGTTGAAAATTTACGCGTCTTAGAAATATCTTGAGTATCAAGAATTAAGAAAAAGTCTTTCGTACATGCATGTTTTTAAAGAGTTGAGCGGTGTCTATCATTGAAAGCATCTGATATCTGAAAATAATACTTGGGTTTCAAGAATCGGATAGGGTGCAATTATTGAAAGTTGATCCTGGCATGCTTGTTTTTCTCTCTCGATATCCTTTCTTCTTAAAACTACTCGCGCCTCCAAGATAAGAGACCAATCACATCTGGATTTCAAGAAATGGTGAAACCTTCTAGGTTTCAAAAAGAAGGTGGTAGTCCTCATTGAGATTATTTTTATTTTTTTTTTTAATTGTTCGCCTCCAAACTTTATTAGAATTTGTTAACGTTGGGAAAAACTTTTCAAGCCGGTCACACCGCATGTATTTAACGCAAACAGTTTCGAAATGCTGGGAATTTATTATATGAAAAGTCTTGTAAGACTTGGAAAATATCTGGACACTGTGAACTCACTCAGGAAAACGGGATTTTACGCTGTTCTGATGTCAAAAACGTCATTTTATTCTCAAACTTGACGGTACATTATAATAAAATATTTTAAAAAATAAAGATTTTGCCTAATACAAATTGAAAATACTAAATAAAAACTAACCCGACAGCTTGAATATGCGGACGCAGAATGTTTGGGAATATAAAAGACCGTATAATTTCGAGAAAAAAAAGGATATTCTCTTTTGTACCATAATTATAGTCGTTGTGTTTGTTTTTGTCTAATGTTATTAAGTGAATATATTAGGGGGTATTACAAGGCCGCCGAATGCCTTTGACATACTTGTTTTCTAGAACAGAAAACAGACAAATGTGCAAATATATCTATGGAATTCATTAGTTCGAGATTTTTTACTTAATTCTACAACTAACTGTATATATAATATACAGATAAGTGCATATATTAAAGGAGGTTAAGAAAAAATTTAAATGGATTGTTTTACCGTAGGATTTTGAGAGGATCCAAGACGTGTGAACGAAAATGTTGGGTGTTTTTGTTTGGCCCAGAGCGTTTCTAATTTTTGTAGTATTGTTACACCCAAACTTGCTTCCGGTCAAAGCCAATTTATCCCGGTAGCTCGACGCAATATACAAACTATATAAAAAAAAGAAAAGAAAGATGAAAGAAATATTAAAGTCCAAAGAAATATTTGTGAATTGGGCGCCACCCATTTTATGCGTCCAGAGTAATGGTGAACTCCTTTAACTAAACCTATATTCTTGTAGTAAATGATAGGGTCTGCGAGTTGGCGAACTCATGTTGAACTGGCACACGGGCACTTTATTGTTTGTTGTTTGAGTCGATCAAACGCATTTCGGCATTCCGCCATCTTCAGTGATAAACTGTCTGTCATTTAGTCTGCGCGGGGTTTATATAGTGTTGTGTCCGTCGTATGTCGCTGGGGGCGTTGTGTTAGGGGGCGTGGCCTCCGTGTGCGTTGATCTGTCTTGGTGGGGGTTGTTTCCGTTGTCGGTTATTATTTGTGCGTCGTTGGTTTTTTTATTTTTTCCTGGTGTTGGTTGTAATGTTTTGTTCTTCTGAACGTTTTCGTTTTTTTGTTATGAAGTGTTTTTAGTGGTGTGAAGGTGGTGTGTGCTTGTGAGTTTGTTTGTGCGTTTACAAGTTTTCCGTTTTTAAGTGTTATATGTTTGTGTATCTCGAGATATATTAATATATTCTTGTACATATTCTAAATAAATTTAAAAAAAATAAAAATACAGATAAATCAATATGTGAGAGGAAAGTAGTATTTTCAAAAAATAAATAGAAGATTTATTTTATTCCTGGTCAGCAACCTCCCCCCCCCATCGGACTCGAATTCCCACGGCTTAAAGATTATTCATACATCTATGAGGTACCTGGCCATGCAAAATAATCAAGCCAAACAGAGAAAAGTAATAATTATATATACGATTACACTATATAAGGAGGGAAATAAAATTAAAAAAAAAAACGAGAATCTTCTTAACAATGGGGTGATTTATTATTCCTAAATCATAAAATTAAAATAGAGTCACTGTTTCCTTAATTAACTATAACATAAACCAAAACCCAGATCTGGAATAACTTAAGACAATTAAAATTTTATCATATAAATTAATAAAATAAAATCGTTAAAAGTAAAACAAATATTTCTTCTTCCGGCGATCTTTCAGACCAACAATTTTACTTGGGGATCGTTGATCCAGCCACATCCATCCGCCGAGTCCACCTGGGTTCCAGTCCTGATTTGGGGCCGCCTCTATATCCGTTGAGAAACCCACGAACGACAGTCCTCGCTCGTCGTCGTGTTCTGGTGAGGAAGGCGCACGGTGGGAACTCAAAAAAAGTAAATACCCACAAAATAAGAAAAGAAAGAAATTCGGACGAGCCGTTTTCGGAAGAATCTCTCTGTTGTTCACTCGTAACTGTTTTTCGGACTCTCCACTCCGGCACGGTCCAAGTGATCGCGTTATCGCTTAATCCCCGGCACAAATACACACTCGTAAGAACAACGCTCGTTTCCTATGTGCACTGGTTAATTTTTAACTAATAAAATTTTCTAAAATAAAACTTTGCCCATCTTATTACCCCGTTAGATACCTCCTAACAAGAAGAGGAAGCTGATCGAGGCGAAAAAAATAAAAATGGATTTTGGAAAAAAAACACTTTCCTCTCTTACAAGCATGATACAACAAAACCCTATTTTTTGTCACAGTATTTGTAAGAAAACTTTTCTATAACCCATTTATTTTTAAGCGGTTACGATTGACCGTTCTATCTCTTCGGAGTCTGTTATTATTCGGTTCCAACTCCCGAAGATGACTGTCGAAGATGTATTTTTAGGTTATAATATAATATAATGACTGTCATTGGAGTGGTACTCAAGTATCGGAAACCCAAGTATTTGTACGATAAACGGTACAAGTAAGTAGTACAAACCCCAATAAAATTCTATCAATCCAAGCATTTCTAAGTAGCATTAAGTTTCAATGAGCCCCTTCAGGTAGAAGCGCATTTACTGTTATTGAAAACCAGGTATTTGTACGAAAAAATGCTCAAATGATCCCGCCCTCTCGATGAAGTCAGGTACTTTGAATAATAGACCACTTCACAACTCTTTAAACCTAAGTGCTCGTTAAGAAAACCCTACTCAATTTTCGAGTATTTGTAAGACGCGTGGATGTGCAACGAGACTCCCCTCACTAGAGACCCATGTAGTTCTAAAACTTATTCACTTTTAATTACGGTTTTTAGTTGAGATGAAAAAAAGTTAATGGCACGAGCTGGATTCGAACCCACGACCTTCGGCTAGATACGCCGCTGCTCTACCACCATCGTGACCTCGATCCACTCGGACATCAACTCCCGTCTCAACCCCACCTTACGGATTTTCCCTCCTTTCGCCATATTTCACGTATCTAGCCGAAGGTCGTGGGTTCGAATCCCTTTCGTCCCATTAACTTTTTTTCATCTCAACTATAAACCGTAATTAATTGTGATATATTAATTGGTCGAGCGGACCGCGAAAATAGTGAATTACTTATTCACTTTTAACGATATGTCCCATCTAATGAAATTTTTTGGTTGAGATGAAAAAAAATTAATGGCACGAGTGGGATTCGAACCCACGATCTTCGGGGGAAAACTCATAAGGTGGGGTTGAGATGGGAAGTTGTCCGAGTGGATCGAAGTCACGATAGCTCAAGTGGTAGAACAGAGGCGTATCTAGAAGATCATGGGTTCGAATCCCGCTCGTGCCATTAACTTTTTTTCATCTCAACCAATAAACCTTAATTAATTGTAATATATTGTTTGGTCAATTTAATAAATACACTGTAATTTCTCATTTATACTTTCCTCGCGGGGAAACCTAAGCAGGCCTACGATTCAATTTTTACGATATCCCTACCCAACTCCTGAAACCCGAGTCACTTTCAGTGATACTCTCCTCACGTAGAACCCAAATATTTCTCCAAGGAAATCACTTTTCCTGATCCCCCCCCCTCAGTATTCCCAAGTATTTGTAATACGCACAAATATTTACTTGTAGTCCCCAATGAAATCCAAGTATATATATGTAGGAGATGTTGACCGCCACAACGTCATCGGAGGCCGTACGTGGCGGGAAACCTGGCTCTCCCCTCTATCTAGGTCTCAGCTGATTGTCTAGTAGTTGCAACCACGCGGTACTACGAACTCGGTTCTTTTTAAGTTAACGTATTTTATTGTTATCTAGTTATTCTTGTACGTGTTTTTATGCGTTCATTAGCTTCAATTCCCTACATGTATAATGTGTCAATTTTTAATAACTGCTTCCTACCCAGTTCTTGAAACCTAAGAATTTGTACGGAAAACTGCTGAAATGATGGCACCCTCTCGATGATGACCGAGTATTATCAAGTGGCCAGGTTACCCGGGTCTTTAATTTTTTAATTTAATTTAAAATGGTGTAATTTGACTGACATTGTCATAGGTGTCCTGTTTAATGACGGCCTCCTCCACTTTTATTGATGCCAAAAGTTTTTTATGGTGCCTTCTCCTGGACGTCCTTGTGCATTTACTTGAAAGACGTGTCTTCAACATCTGAGACCGTATTTCTAGGAGGTTACAACTCCGACGATAATCCTCTTCTCTCTTTGCCAACTAACCTTAGCAAACTGACGAAAGAGCTTAGATTAGCTGACGGATTAATTTAGCATTTCCATCTAACATGATCACCTATTAAAGTGGTGACCTCGACGTGATTATGACCCCGACATGAAAACATATTAGTGGCTGGGAGTAACTTAGTTGAAGGATACGCCACACGATACCATTGGTCTGCAGTTTTGAGTTGCTCGCTCATTAAGGGGAGCTATGTAGTGGCCACTTGTAGCTACCACATGTAACTGCTGGATGCCAGCATGGCATAGGATGTTCTCGCCTCCACTCTGCAACCAGTTAGAGTAGAGCTCGTCTCTATACAAGCAGAGGCACCGCCTCGCTGGAATCAGACTCGTCCACACAACCAAGTCTCAGTCATCACTAGTGGATAACGTCAGCAGACTCGTCAACCCGCCGAGATCTCACCAATCACTAATGTAACCGACTTCGACAACGACAGCAAACTCGACAACCAGACGAGTCATCTCTAAAGGAACACCGTCGACAGGAAATACTCGCAGCATTTTTTAAACGTCAACTTGGCCGTAAAAGCCAAACGCTGCTCTCGCCTAATTGCTGCACTGCGTTACCTCGGCCTCTGTGGAGTCAACCTCAGCCAACGGTTTACTCATGGTCACAGACCACCCACCATCGGTCTCGGCCTGGATTCATCGTCACGCCATCTCTACACAGCACCGGCCCTTTTCAGATCCACACAACTCCCAGTCACTAAACCAACCTATCCAGAAGGTTGAACGATAATTGAAAAGAAGACATGAAACGTCTAATATAACTTTGGTTGTATGACTATTTTAGGCTTCTTGTTCTTACATCGACGAAATCCTTTCTGACTAAATGATATTTTTCACTTAGTATAGACGTTTCTGATTGGGTCCTGCACTCCAAAAAGTAGAAAATAATCTACAGGGCAAACAATAGATGACGCATATCGCAGTAAACAAACTAATCTGGAATTCCATTTCCATTCAACGACCTTCCCGAGGCTGTTGACTGGCGTTCGAGCCCGACCATACAGCAGCTACTTAATGGATTCGCTTAGCAAACATAGATCATTACTTTGAAGATCGAAGATTTTTTAATTGTGAAGAAACGCAGGGGATCAAGATAACGGATTTGTTTTGTGAACCTTGTCCTCCCGATGTTAGAAGTGGAAAGTTGGAAAGCGAAAATGATACGCGTGTGTTTGCATCCGTGTGCGTGCTCTTGGCCGCGGTAGAAAACGCCGAGTTAGCGTTCATTTCGCCATTCCGTTTAATTTATAAATTCGTTCTTTGGCACGTCAGTCAGCGGCCGGTGCCAACAAGCGCGGCGCGGCGACCCACATTTCATTATTTAAGGTTCATTCACTCTCCCTCTCGCGAGTCGTTCCGGATACAGTTGGAAACCGGGCAACCTCGTTCACGGAGGCCGCCTCGATGAAACGATACGATGATTTTACCGATTATGATGACTTTTTTCACGATCATTTCAATACTTCAACGGACAGTGAATGTGCATCGGGTTTCCCTTGAACTTTTTGTTAAAAGATTGAAGTTTTTTCTTCGGCGATCAAAATGCGACATCAAACCTGACCTTTTAGATTTGGATGTTTCGCTAAACTTTCAAGTGTTCATTTTCAAAGAAATCATATTATTTTTTTCAAAATCAAATGTCGATGACGATGTCATCAAATGTAAGTGCTATCAACTGGATCCTTCTCCTGAGATGTACTAGGACTGACAATTCTCAAATTTGCTGTTACCTGATTTCATCTTGAATTCTTCTTCTCGTTTGTAGTCTGTTGAGACTATATACGATAAAGAATGTTTCCAGGATAGGCAGTCCCCATTTCTTAGATTGGATGTTAGCGATTACTGCAGTGTCCCGAAGTGTTTGGATGAAAGCACCCTTCCAGTTTAACCATTTCTGGAAACTAAATGAGCTTCTCTTTGTAAAAGTTACTTCTAGTGGAGATAAGTTTAGCACAGTTTCTAATGCAATTGAGGAGGTTGTTTTCATTGCCTCTGTGATGCCTAGATTGGCCAGTCTTTGTATACTATTGGTTCACCAGAATAGTGATCCAGGTCTTGGGTTGGTCTTAGGGCTGTCGTATAGCCAATGGGCTATTTTCCGTTTTACTGTCCAAGGTATGCCTGGAGTTTTTCTTGTGGTGTGCAATTAATGATATTTTACTTATGTTATGATATGCTGCAGGTTTCAGGTTAGTTTCTTATCAAAGATCATTTCCAGGTGTTTAACCTTGTTTTTTAATTGCAGCATAGTCTGTTTTATGTTTCTTAACTTGATTGTTTCCCGCCTGTCTGTGATAGTCCGTTAAAAGTCTAAAGCTGGGCGCACACTGGGTCGGTGGCACGGCGCGGAATTTTGATGGTCCGCACACTATGTAGGAACTGCTCTCGGTCGGGTTTAGTGCTGATTTTGCATTTCTAGGAGTCCCCGCGTCACAATCGTTGTCTTCGCCTTTTCAAATATGACGTCCGAAGCCAGCCGAATGTACTCAAACTCAAAGATTTCCGACCGCCCTGGCACACAACGTGTTCCAGAAGTCTGGCAACTTCCTCCGGTTCCGAGCCGCGCTGCGCCACGGACGCTTAATAATCGTAGTAGTTAAAGTGTTAACCAATTCTTTCCGTCGCTCGTCCATTGCCTGCTCCTCTCAACTGTTCTCATTATTTTATATATTTTTAGTATTTCCAACCGTAACTGAAAAGGTGTATCACGCCCATTGGGGGATTGATTAAGTGGTTTTATTCGCCCCTGACACCGCTGAGTCAGTGTGACAATATTTGTTGGCCATTTCTCGGATTCCCAGCCTCCTTTCATTACGCCCCTTTTCCTCATTTTCTCCCCTTTTCGCCGACGGAGATCATTACCGATAACGAGGGACCGTTTGTCATTTAAATCCCTTTAGATTCGTCGGGGTGCTGGGCCGTTGAGAAAATTGCCGATTGCAGGATAAACAGATCTAAACGAGGTTTTGGTCAAATGTGAGATAATCCTGATTACGTTGATTCCATAGACTCCGTGAATTCCCCAACTCTTGCATTATCAAAGTATATCGCCGAGGGACAAAAACAAACCATTTCAATAAACTGTATAGGAGGTGCAACAATTTTGAGCACAAAATAAGAGACACAAATAACTCTAAACTGTTACTTAAGAGTCCAAGGCAGCAACATCTAAACCAAGAATGTAAAATATTGTAAATTTAATAATATCTACACGTATTTAAAAAAGAATAACTAACAAGATGTTCAAATATAACATAAGACACAGAAAACAAACAAAGAAATCATGCTGTAAAATTTCACTTGGCCATGCCCACTTCGAAATTAAACGACTTAGTCACGCCCATTTTTAGACTATTGAACAATTATACAGTTGGTTTTCGTTATAGTCCAAGACAGAGGAAGGCTAAATAAATAGCTAGAATTTGTGGGCTGAGGAAGGCTAAAAAAAACAGCCGAAAGTTAGGCATATGTAAAATACAGTATTGTAATTAATCAAGTACCATATACTCAATAAATTTTTCAAATCCTGAGTACATATATATTCAAAAAAGAATATCTGGCTAACTGTTTAAATAACAAAAACATGCTGTAACACTTAACTTGACAACGCTCCCTTTGAAATTAAACGACTTAGCCACAGCCACTTTGAAATTGAACGATTTAGCCATGCCCACTTTGAAATTAAACGATTTAGCCACGCCCAATTTTATACCATTGAACAATTATAATGTTGGTTCAAATGGGATTGTCCTCAGGAGGGATTATGAGGAAAGGTCATCAAAGGATCAACACAAACAACCCACAAAAAACACAGACCTACTAAACCTAAAGCCGTGTTAGGACCAGAATTTGTCCCCTGATAAAGGCAAAAAATAAATAGCCGAATGTTAGGACCATATAATCAATAAATTCTCAAATCCAGTGTGTATAAATTTAAAAATGAATATCTGACTGTTTAAATAACAAACAAAAAAATGCTGTAAAAATTAAACGACACGCCCAGTTTGAAATTAAACGACTTTGCCACGCCCACTCTAAAATTAAACGATTTAGCCACGCCCACTTTTATACCATTAAACAGTTATAAAGTCGGTTTTCTATATAATCCAGGACAGAGGCAGAGTTCATTAATGGACCATTGCAGAAAGAACTAATAAATGATAGTAAACCTGCTGAGTGAAAACTGCAAATTCCGGAGGCATATGCACCCGCAGCAGCAGAAAGATTCAGATGTTTCCAGTAAGAAGAAGTAGCGGAACATGTCCTCCGGTGGTCCACAATCCTATTTAGGATGGGATTTTTATTCTTGGAATAAGACAATTCAAGGGCTGAAATGCACAGGAAGACCTTAACAAAGATTTGAAATTTGTTGAAAGTTGACTTAATACCTCTTGAAGCTTGATGGAGATGGCACGACAGAAGGATAATGGCCGACACATTTATTCTTTTGTCATTACTTAGCATATACGAGATACACTTTATGAAAGTCTAGCATACCCATCAACAAACTTGGTTCTTTTTCCTAAACGATCAACATCTATTTAGGTTGTTCTCAAAATGACATTTCGATCGTACCTGTCTTTTTCAGCCAACTTGTTCTTTTGATTAGTGTGCTTATACTATATACAAAAGCACTTCTGGCATAGATCCAGCATAACCACCAACCTCGTACTTTCCTTTCTGAACGGATCAACTCTTACGGGCAGTGTTTGCGGCTTAATGCTTTGGCTAATAATGAAAAATTAGCTGGTGTTAAAATCTGTAACTGCTTGTTTATACGTTCTAAATATTCGATCTGTCCCAACAATTTGTAAGCCGGCCGGACAGGTCGAAGGGATTACCTCGTATTGTTTATCTCTGGGTACAGGCAAATTCCGGAAAGTGCGGTTTTCCAATTCCATTCCGCAGAGAGATCGGATCGTCCGTCGTGAGGGGGTATTGAAATAAATTACATTTCAAAATCAATTATAATCTGACTTGATTGGATTGCCGGTGGTTTTCGAGGGCCTTCGACACGGCCCGTTTATACTCCGCCTTGTATAAACGGCGGGAGAAGGAATCAACATCTCATTTTAACGGAAATTGTTTGGATTGTACGCAAGGGCTAGTTTTTCATTCGACTTGAGTGGCCGTTTTTTATCTGATTGGTCGTAAAATCACTCCTTAAAACTTCTGCATAGCTTGGTGAATCTCTGCCAACAACTCTCCCGCGATCCTTCACAATATAGTATTTTTTTCGATTCATACAATGTTAAAAAATAAAGTTGAAACTACATGAAAAAATAACTATTCTTTAAATAGAAAAGAATCAGGGCCTTGAAACTAGTATTGCGATCATTTGACCACACCCACCATTAGACTTAGCCACGCCCACTTTGACGATACTGGACCATTTAAGTAACTAGCGACGTTAA
This sequence comes from Cimex hemipterus, assembly GCA_039619505.1. Classification (NCBI taxonomy): domain Eukaryota; kingdom Metazoa; phylum Arthropoda; class Insecta; order Hemiptera; family Cimicidae; genus Cimex; species Cimex hemipterus. Next base: position 52,478 of record JASJUQ010002739.1, on the reverse strand, counting down.
ACGACACATGTGGTCATCTGTTACTATTAGACGAATTGCATCTTTTAAGTGCCTTGAAACCAGTCCCGCAAGCAAAACGATCGTCAACGCCCACCAAATAAGAAATATTCGACTTAGCCACTCCCACTTTAACGATATTTGATAATTTTTTAATTATAATGTTAAATAAACCTGTGTCTATTTAGTGTCTTCAAGTGTCTTGAAACCTCCCTGCATTAACATATGGTTAAACATGGACACATTCCACATAGCCACACCGACATCGCCCTTCATTGACTATTTAGTTACATGTATACCAACGTAACATCAATAATATCAACTGAAAATTAATCTTCCAATTCTGTCCGTTAAACCGATTGTCTAAACAAATTTTGACCACGCCCAATAAATATATACAACCCACTTCGAAACTAATAAGCAATTTATCAGCAATTTTTTTTTAAACACAAAGGTAAACTAAGTCCATCTGGAGGGGTTCTACAAAAATCTGATCTCAGATCAGAACCAAAAGTCTGATCAGTGTGAACTGATAGACAACAATGTTTCCAATCTTTTACTCCTATGTAACAAATTATTACGTCCACTAGTGTACGTGATGAAAGAAGCCGTTTAGTTGGCCTCTTGAGCAAATTTAAAGTTAGGCCGAACAACATGTTTTTACGGTGATAATAGATGTAATATGCCTTGCGTATGATAAGTCTCACTGCGATTTAAAATAACAGAATTAATATCAGCGATGATCTCTTGTCATAAATCATGGCGAAAACAACGTATTCTAAAGACAAGAAACCTTTTTATCACCAGTAGATGGAAACCGGCACGGTAACCGATGTATTATCTGGCTTTGGGGTCCATAACGTTTTCATAAATCCTCCAGACATCCTCGTAAAAATTCAGGGAAAAGAGCGAAAAATAACAACAGGGGGACGGGTGTACAAAATCGATCAATGGCAGGTACGCGAATTTCCCCAATGGGAATTGCCTAGATAGGCGGAGGAAAAAACCCGTCCCCCTTTTTTTATTTGTTTGATCGACGATTGTTTCAAAAATAAATTGCTTTTCGGGTCCTTTGTACTAGTCGATGTTAAAATATTGCTGGGCCAGTTTATTGTAAATTTTCAACATCGGACAAGACAGACAGGAACAGGTAGGTTGGCATGGAAAATAGAGTGGAAAAAATTTAGCCTCTTAAATTACACCAACTCCGTTACTGAAATTTTGATTTTTTTTAAATTAATCATTTCGCAAAAGTAAATATAAACATGTGCTTTTCTATATTTTCAACTCATTCCAACTCCTTAACTGACCTATTATGGCTAATCTTAAACTAAGAGTTTTTTTTTCTTTCAATTTCATTTATTTATGCACTTTACACAATGCAACAAGTAAAAAGGTTGAAACATGAGTAGAATGTGTGAACGCAACAAGAAAGCATACATTTCAACAAGGTAAGGAAAAGGGCACAGATTCACAAATTTGCGAACAGCTAAGCAGCGACTAAGTCACTAAATGCATTCAACTCCAAACTTTTCTATGGGTGCCTGGATTGCCAAATGACTCATCAAAGCAAGTTAATCTTAAATCGGAAATGAAAATCTAGATATAAATGAAAAGGCTGAGCAACTGGCCGAAAAAAGGGTAACCCAACTCACCGTCGAGACTAGAAGCAATGGTGCACCAGAGAGTGTGCTTAAGTTGGAACTGGTAAAATGGCTTGGGAATTATAAACTCAAAACACTGGCAAAAAGCACCAGCTATGAAGCAGGCCAAAAGATTCATAAATCTCTCAAAAAAGAAGTCGAAGGAACTCCTCTCAACAGGTTTTGGACAAAAATGAAAGACATCTATCCTGGACACAATAAGATGGACAGCGCAGAGACAGAAACATCCGGACTCCTAGAGTTAGCAGGTCAAAGTTACCAGAAATGTTCGACCTAAAGGTTCTTAAACCGAAGCAGAAGGGGAAATCTCACATGAAATAAAAACTTTCCATAAATTTAAATTTACCTTTCTCCTGCTGGTGTCTGTTCCCTTTTCTCATCAAGTTAGTCTTGGTTCAATTCTTCGTTTCAAGTATGTAAAAGGAAATTTTCTGTGTTGGGTTTGGTCTAACTGCCTACGCAGACTAAAAATTTTTCACCCTCAGATCATCAAGAGGAAAACCTAATTTTGTTTTTTCAGCAAGAATATGTTTATGCTGGCTAAAGGATTATTTATTTAAACCTGCACCAATTTCTGATATTGTGAAAATTTGGTAACATGTTAAAACGCGAAACGATAAAAAATCAACGTGACTTTTATTACGCTTCGAGATCCGATTGACTAAATAAATTCACCAAACAAATTAAATAAGGTCTTAGTTGAGATAAAAGTCAAGTATCACGGGCGGGATTCGAACCCACGACCTTCGACTTGATACGCCGCTGCTCTATCACTTGAGCTGTCGAGACTTCGGTCCACTCGGACACCGGCCTCCCGTCTCAACCCCACCTTTTTGAATTTTCCCTCCTTTTCGCCATTTTTCAAATGTCGTGTAATCTATTTGATTCTCGGCGAGAAATGACACGGCCACGGAGAGCTTTAGTGACCTGTACTTCATTTTGCTTATTACACCCTTTAGGTTTCGTGGTCCGATCGCCCAAATAAATGCTTTCCAAGGTAGAGTAGAGGCGTATTTGAAGAATGAAAAGACGGTATATTAAGGTTAATTAATTTCACCATCATCTGCGAGGTCTCGAAGCCAGTGACGTCTCGGGGAGGATTGTTTGGAAGGATGCTGGGTGAAAGGTCATGAGGGTTTATGTGACTGGATAATTCTTTTTTAATTCTCATTGTACATGATAAGACTGGATGCACAGAAATCGTCATTGACGATTGGTACGAAGGTTTATTGGGATAGAAACGTTGAAGGTTCGAGTGTTTAGTTGAACCCCAAAGTTCGATGGCTTCCTTGATCGCTTGTCTAAGGATCTTTTAAGAAGTTTGAAACGTCTGTTCAGCTCGTCTTTCGAGTCGCGAGCGAAGGTTCCATTAAGTCGTCCAAATATTGACTAGTTGGGTAAGACAATGGTAGTTGGAATATTATTGTAGTAGATGAGACCAGTGGTTTTTCCCTAAAGGGTTCACATTTTTGTAAGTTTATTGTCATCTTGAACTACTGCTCAAGGGGTATGACATGGGTTTGCAGGTGTGCACTAGTGAGGATGGATCGATCCTAAGATACTTCCTTGTGGCATCCCTGCATCTATGCGATAAAGAGTGGCCACTGATGTCTTAATAGAAAGGATAGGATCAGGTTGCAATTTGGGAGGAATTTCTTAAGTTTTCAGACCAGCCCCGAGTGTCATACCTGATCAAAAGTTTGCTTCACATCTAGGAATATCGGAGCGGCATTTTGTTCAAGATCGGTAGCGATGATGTCTAAAAAAAAGGTTGTTTTAAAAATTTAGTTGGTATCTCATTTTAAAAAAGACGTTTCTGTGCTATGTTATATTATTTAGGAATGGCTTGGATAAAACCTCAATTGTACAACGATATATTACCGTTTCCAAAATGGGCCCTCGTTAAATAAATGTTTTGAGAATTTTTTAAAACGGATGGGCTTGGTCCTCGGGTTTAATTCATATAAAAGGACCTCTGTTTCGCTCCGGTCGCTAAGGCGAATGAATTTCCTGAGGGCTTCACGGGCGAGAGGATAGGATTTACTTGTCGAAAAAATATGAGATATGATCCGATTGGCCTGGAGACTTCGTGACTTAATTTCCTCCGAGCAGGTCCGCAGATAAAGACAAAATAAAACAATACAAAACCATTTTATAAACATTTAGAAAAAATCGGCTCGCTTTGAAAGAAAAACTCTATGAACATAATCCGTGTCAATGTTGTTCAGAACATAAATCAATCTAAAGTGCAGTACAAATATATTTTATTTTTATTTTGGAACAGATGTTCAACAATACGATAGTTTCTCCGCAGTTACAGCATTAGTTACAACAACAAATTTCTTTCCTTAAAAAAAAATTATTAGTGATTGTGTAAAAAGACATAATATGGAAGGCCAAATACAAACTACAGAGGACGACGGGTACGATTCGTCAAACGTGTCCTCAGGATGTTCAGAAGAAGGATACCTCTCGAGGCTGGATAGCGTCTGCTGCGTCGAGGACGAGTCCGAGGTCGAAGCGGAAGAGGGTGAACCCTCGGACACCCCCTGTGAAACCGGTCCGGCCCCTGAAGACGGTCACTATGTCGTCGTCATGAACGCCCGCCGGCAGAAGGACAATCCGAGGATCTACTACTTGGACAAGGACTCGGCCCAGGTCGTCCCCGAGTCTGTACTCTACTCGTCGACGGACCTGCTAGGATCCGCGGGCGAGCCGGGAAGGAAACTGACGAAAATACGCTCGTCCAATTGGTAAAAAAGTTGATGTCAGACACTCAGTACTGCAGTTTTTGATTGCTCGAAATAAACACATTTTCACCGACCGAAATGCATTTTTTAACCATTTTCGACTAATGCCATTTCCCCTGATGGTGCCAGGAGAGGCCAACTTCGATATTGCTCTTTCACTCCTTAGCTTGAAAACCCCTAAGAAAAATTTAAAATATCATTTCTAACATCCAATAGGATATGGCACCATCTACTACTCAGTTAAAACAAGATTAAAAGACATTAGTCTACAACACAAGTCATCGATCATGATCTCCCAATCATAAACAAATATTTTGACATACAATCCGATTATCCTGTAAATAAACCGGCGGTTTGGAACCGATTACGATCCATGCTCAAGCTAGCGTGTAGATATTGTAAAAAGCGAGATCAGCCGGACCAGTTATCTAACTGCTGATTTTTTTTTCCAATAAGGGTTCCTCAAACTCAGGCTATTCTGGTTGAAAACGAAAAAACACAATTCTTTAGCAAAGGTGTTTAACCACAGAATTTTAACACAAAGAATTTCCATATTTATAGTGATAATTTATCAAAATGAAAGCTTGGCTTTTATTTAACTTTATCTCTGTTAACACTAATCCGTATAGGGTTGTTTTAATGTAAAACAAACTTTCTTTGATTTATATTTGTTGGTGCTTCTTCGTAGGACATTTCTCTTTACTGTGTTCACTACGTTCCCCTATTTATCAAAATACAGATTACTGTCTCAGTAATATTTCTAGAAATTATTTCTTACTCTCTGGTACTTCTAGTGAACTTAAAAATCGAAAAAATCTATTAAAATATTAAATGATAATATGAAAGGACGCTAGGAAGATGACGCAAGATAGATAGATGGCTTTTATAAGTTCATTTTTAAAACGAACCTTTATTTCATATCAGCTGATGTTTTTACAATTTTGTTCCGTGCGCTTTCACATTAAACTGTAGCCTCTCAATTTGTACGATTTTCTAATTAGTAAAAAAAGAAGAGCTTCCCTTGTTATCATCGATGATTATTTCTGGATCACTTGCTTGAATGCCATTTTAAACCCTGTTAAACTTTATATGATTTTCTAAGAGCTCGATAGTCTACTCCTACCTCATGTCCAGTCAATCTGAGATTCCTCTTGATCATCCATCGACAGAGAGACATTATTCCTAGTGTTCCTCAAGGATCAATCCTTGGACCCAAACTGTGGTTGTTGCTAAGGAAATTGGCTTTGTGTGAGGTCTTATTAAACATGTCCAAGGAAGCCAACATGAGCGAACAACAAAGTGCCAGTGGGTAGTTGACGTGTCCATACAGTATCCAGAATTGGTCGGCCATTGGTTGTTGTTTCCAAAATTCTGTCCAAAACATGTAAATACCAATACACCCTAGCCTAACAAAAAACTGCATCAGCGATGTCCTCGACCGCAATATCCACACGGCACAGAAAAAGTAAGGAACAATAGGTCATCGAGGTCATGCTGGCCCAATCTTGGGCTAAAGTTTGGATTAGCCCAGAGTGTGGGCGGCCGCGGTAGCCGAGTGATTAAGGCGTCAGACTCTCGGCTAGTAGACCGCGCGGTCGTGGGTTCGATCCCCACCATTGCCTCTGGAATTTTTCTGGCGCCTAAGGGGACCGGTGGCCGCAATTAAAAGAAATTGACACGACACTCATCAATGGAAGGGACGGGACCGGATCTCAGCGACCCTTCAAAAATGAGTTTCTTCGATGGAACAATACATGTACAACGGGGGCTCAAGTTCAGTTTGTGTTGCGAGCCCTCCCCCAAGAATATGGAGCCAGGGTATAGTACAATAAGCTGAACTGCTGCAGTGCTAAGGAGGGAACTTCTCCAGTACCTGGTATCCGTTGTATCCATTCAACCATAGCCCAGAGTGCGGAGCCAATCCCATGTGCCAGGCCCATCTTGGCGAAAAATGCGTTGACCTGTCGTCGCCCAGAGAGAAAGGTCATCATAACATACAGGACTAATATCGACAGGGTGGAGGCACTGCAGAAAACGTTTCTGAAGCATGCGACACAGTCGTATATAAACGTTTTCGAAATTGCTCAATGCGAAACATATTGTGTGATGTTTGAGGAGGATTATAACAGGAGAATAAAGACAACTTTCCTCCGACTTGGCCATAATAGCTGGTGTTTTTAATCTAAAATTTTACCCTAATAGAAAAAATTGTTACCTAATTAATAAAAAATTTGTTGGAGACAGATTTGAATGGTATCGTACAAAGGTGCGTTGAAGATGCAGCGGAGAACTTTGGGCCAAAAGCATTGGTTTCTTTGTATATTGGAGGATTTGGCTGAGCTCCACAATTCGACTCTGCAAGTCTAAATAGTTCTGGTGATAGTCCTGTTTAGTTTGCTATGTAGGCTTAGTGTTGATTTTTGTCCCAGTAGGTGTTTATATGTCTTTTTAATCTTCCATGTGGGTTTCATGAACGTCTCCTATCTAAGTAAACGCCAAGGTAGTGGACTTGGTCGGATGGATTACGTTGCTGTTTATTTTCACTGGTAGGTCTGTGGTTTTGAGTGTAAAAGTTACTCCTCGGCTTTTTGTTTGTTCAACCTTCCGGCAGCTTGTGCACCGAAGTAAGAGGTTCAATGTTGTTGGGCTGAGTCTGCCGCTAGTAGAAGATTGGAGTGTGCAGGTATGATTGCAGTATCGTCGAGTGTTTAGGCGTCTAGGTATGGCAGCAGTGTAGATGGTGCAGGGCATTGGATCTAGGATACTTCCTTGTGAGACTTTCTGTTCTTATGAATGCTGACATATTTTTATCAAATGTGTTGGGGTTTTATATGATGCCATGATCTTTTGAGTATTTTTTTGTTATTATATTTATTAAATATTCATAAATAATTTAAGATTGCTATAGTTTTAAAAGTTATATAGGCATAAGCATAATGCGCAACATCTAGAATGTTAAAGAGTATGTGTGGGATTGTTCACACATTTCTAAACAAGCCATAAGACAAAGATGAAAAAATTAAGAAAAGAAAGTCGAACGCTCGTTAATTCTGAACGAAGGACGCTAAGCAGGCTGTTTAAAGTCCGTTTATTGCATGCCCCCCTCTGGACAGAAAAGAATTTCGACATATTCCCAAAGCATAAATGTGAAAGTGGGCCGACTATTCAAAGGATTAAGGTACGTTCTTTTATCGTTTTCCCATTGCTCAATAGTTCCAAATCTATCTCCCTGGAAACTTCCTTTGCCCTGTGACTATTCCAATAACTAACCAATATATTATACATAAAGCCCACAAAATTCCATTTCATTGGCAAAAAGTTTTGAATGTAAAAGCCACATGCGTATATTACACTATTACAGAGGTGTTTTGGAGATTTAGAAATATTCTCAAATTTTACTTTACATAGGATCTCCAAAACTTACTATCTTTCGTACGGAAACTTTGCCCTAAGTTCATTACTAGATCATGCTGGTCGGCCTTAGGGCTTCGGGCGAACTCCGTCCGGCAGGCGTACCTCAGAAAGCTAAGTCGGCTTCAAACTCAATTATGGGAAAACTCTTGATTATTCGAATTGGCTTTATCGCTTTCGAATCGCTCCTGTTTGTTGTTGAACTTCGAAACCGAAACGGACAAGCTGGTCTTTTATCATGATGGATTTTTTTCGTAAGTCGTAAAGTTGATCAAGTGCACAATGGCGAAGAAATAGGCATCGCTAAGTTGGTTGAGTTTACTACTTAGTCGAGGTTAATATTTATGAATCGTCGAATTATTTTCAGTCCTCTGGGTTTTAAAGTTCTTACAAGAACTAGCTTTTTCGCTTTGTTACATTAATTGGTTGTGACGATTTCTAAGTAGGCGTGGATAATTAGGTTGGGCGTGGTCAAAGTATGTTATGATAATCAGTAATATATCAATAGAAATTTTCTTTTTCTCACAAAGCGCATTATCCTAAACTTTTTTTTCAATATTTTTTATACGGCACATGGCCAGTATATAAATAACCAACAATGAAAAAGTCGGCGTGGTTAAGTCGGCTATCTTTACCGTTTGGGCGTGGTTGATGTTTATGACATCGTTGCCTGATGTCAAAGAATTTGACTTGAGATATCCTGGAAAAAACTAGTGTTTTAGCTTTGTTACATTGATCGGTTGTCACGTTTAAGTAGGCGTGGCTAATTTGGTTGGACGCGGTCAAAGTTTGTGATGATAGAAATGAAACAACATAATTTTCTTCTTCTCACGATGCGCATTACTGTAAATGTTTTTTATTTTTTTCATGTAGCACATGGTTAATAATGAATACCTAATACTGGAAAAAGTGGGCGTGGTTAAGTCGGTTGCCTTTACCGTTTGGGCGTGGTCAATGTTAGTTTCGTGGACCGATGCCCAGGAATTTGGATTTGGAAATCCTGATAAAAACTAGGTGGTTAACTTTGTTTGGTCGACTGGCACAATACCGTAGTAGACGTGGCTAATTTCGTTGGGCGTGGCTTTTTAATATAGATATATTTTAATATTTTAATGTGGAAACTACCCACCATAGACTTTTTCTTATATCAACTGGTATGACGTTGAAATGGGCGTGGTTAAGTTAGTTCACTTGTTGTCAATGATCTAAGGCTATAAATATAGGCGTCGCTTCCTAGATTGGGCGTGGTCAAAGTGTTTTCACATCCACTCATTCTAGTGTACTGCTGAGCAGTTTTTTTGTGGGTAGTTGACTGTACTTTTTCAGGATATAAGCGATTCAGTTAAGATTCACTCAATTGTAGTTGAGCTGATCAAAGGTCCAATAAAATTAGGCGTGTCTAACTTATTTATACGTGATCTGCGTTCGCGTTTTGACAACCCAATGTTCTGCTAAAATTATCGTTCTTGAGCTTTGTAGAGGGTCCTTATGCCTCGGTAATTATGCTGTTTGAGGATAAAGCTTTTTAGTGATTCTTTTAATGTTTATAATAATTTGTAGGCTGATCATTTTTCCTATAGTTTAAAAGTAGGCATGGCTAAACCGATTGGGCGTGGTCAGCTAAAGTTTTGAAAATTTATTCAGACTAATGTTCTCCTGAAATGTTATTTTGTGTAGCTTTTTCACGGAAACTCAGTTTGAATTTGTATTTTTCGAAGTATAGGTAATTTTGTTTTCGATTCAATTAATATTCAGTTAAATATAGCCAGGAGGATTGCCCAATGGCACAAAAGTGGCGTGGCTAAACCGATTAGGCGTGGCCAACTTTAGTTTGGACACCCTGAAATCTAAATACCCTGGTTTTTAACATCAGTATCCATACAGGAACAAAAAAGGGAAATTTAATTTTAATGTCTTCGCAAAAATATGTCAATATACTATTACATCCTGACGAAACGGTGATTAACCGTTAGTTCCAAAGGCCTTCAGCTATAAATAAATAATGACGTGTGGTGAATGATTTCCCAAAAACGCTAACCATGGGATGGGATTTCTATAAATTTGTAATGGATCCGGTCACGAGGGAAGATTTGAGGATTGAGACGGTTTATGAACAAAAAAAGGCGTCATCGCAGTCCCCCGGGGTCGCTTTCTCCCGTTTGATTTCCTCATACATCACCTTATGTTTGTGCTCGTGATCGGCGTTACTTTCCTTTTCACCCGATTCGTTCGATTTCTTCAATTAAAATCGAACGAAAATCGTGAGCCGGATCACAATAATCGTTCGACACGATTTCACGGAACCGTCACCAACAGTCAAATTGATCTTCACCAAAACTATTCTTTTATCAAGGTAAAATATTGCTAATATACTAATACACTAACAGCCAAGAAACACAATTTTTTTATTTATTTGCAAAATCTAGAAAATCGTGACACTCCTATGAGCTGTGACAATCCTACTGTCCCATTTCCTCGCAAAACGTAGGGTCTATTTTTTTAGTGTGTTGTTTTTTTAAATTGTTTCCTTTGATGAAATAATAAAGTTGAGTAAAAATTTATCTTTTTTTTCGTATAAGCATGGTTTGAAGTCGGGAAGATTTCGTCTGGATAATTGCACTGGTCAATGATGGACGTGAGTACTCGGTGTGCCGCGCTCTAACACCCACGATGGTCTATAGCAGTTTAGTGGTTTTAAATCGAGAAGATCTTGCCTGTGCAGATGAGGACATGCATTGGCCGACGTCTGTCACATAGCTCAAGCCTTGGGTGTCCCGTTCTCCAACACCCAATATGGTCTATAGCTGTTTAATGGTTTTAAACCGAAAGGATCTTGCCCGGGTTGATGGGCTCAGGCTTAGGAGATTGTCGATCACAGCCCAACCCTTGGGTGTGCCGCGCTCTACTATCTTTTCTCTTCGGTGGGTTAGAGTTACCGGAAGTCTCAACCGAAGGCAGTGGTCGACCGAGATTAGATCGTTTTATTGCTCTTACCGTCATTTAATGGCTTCCTTGACAATCGCTTGATTCTTATTGAGTCTTAAGGCCCTCCACGAGGCCAGATGAGGTAAAACGCGTTAGTAAAGTTAAATTTTAATCGATCACTTCGTTTGAATTGAAACTTGAGAACTTCATGCCTGTTATCGTGTAAATCTGAATCTTTGGATTTTTTTATATTGTTTAACAAACGTTTAAGGTGGCCGAGGAGTTTTTTCTTGATGATGAAGGGATCAAGGGTGTTTAAAATTTTGCTGAAAATTTCTCTCGGTTTTTGTCGTAGTGGGGGGGGGGCTTGGAGGTCCGACGATCCCTTGTGTACGGTATCCATTCGAGTGCATTGACCGGATTTACCATGTGAGGATAACCCTCGACCGGGTTTCCGTGTATTTGACCAAGAAATATCAAGGCTAAAACTGAAAACGTGGAAAACGGCGTGAGACCTTTTCACGCACCGTTCCGTGAAAAAATTGCCATAGATGGAAAACAAAGTTGAAAATCGGTTTTAACCTTGTGCCATTCGGTTATCTATTTTTTTGCGTCCCGTGGAAAAATTTATACACCGAGGTCAATCCTTCCGAAACAGGAAGATGTTCGATCAGAAAGATGGAACTGATTGTACATTATATTAAAAAAAAATATAATAATAGCAATTTTTACATCCTCTAAAGTCTTCCGTCCTTTAACTGTCGCTTATCTCCAGCGATATTGCATTCCAAAGAGATATCGTTTGTGTTGATAATGGAAAAAGCTGCCATGAAAGCTTTTTCGCATTTGAAGATATGATTTGTGATAGGGATGCTGGACCGGAAAGTGATTCGGGTTCAACTCTTTCTTGGGTCCATGGTATGAACAACACAAAAAACGATTTTTATATCCCTTGCAAAGATATCTGAAAATATCTTTACAGATATTCGAAAGATCGTTAGCATTAAGCCCATCAGTTGGCGACTGTTCCTTAATAATGAGCTGATATAATTAGATATCTAAACAAAAGCCAGATAACATGTATAGCATTATTTTATGAACTTATCATATTTAGCCTAATCCCTTGGGAAAAGAGGCGTAAATGCAGCTTTTGCAGCTTCACTCGGCAGCAATTTATGACTGCTCAACTTAGCTAATCCAGCAGATTAATCAGTACTTCTCATCGATGTTTAAATAAAAGGAAAACCATAGGCCGATACCCTTGACTATTCGAAGCAGAATTGCCGCCATTTGGGCCGTACGCAGAGAACCTGGAGTTTAACTAATTGCACCAATAAAGGTGAGAAGCCACAAAACCGAGATGGTGTATCGGTTGTATGCAGGTTATTAAACACACTAGAGCTGTCTAGTGACCCCAAGACACAGCCAAAGAAAAACTAATAGTCAAAATAAAACTGATTGATCGATGGACGTCTCGACGTCTATTGGTATGCCAAGCAGTTGTAATGGTACGTCAAACTAGGAACAATCTCTTGGTGTACAGCAATGATCCCAGGAAAATGTCCTCCAAGATCGTAACCTTTTTGTTCTAAGATTCAAGGGCATATCTGCAGAATCTGAGAAAACAAAGGTATAAAATTGTACATGATAGCAAATGATATAATTATAAGCAGTTGAAATGGTGTGCCGAAATTGGATTACGCTCTGGTTTGTATACTGCAGTAAGCACGTCTGATCTGCACTTTGAGATATCGCTTAATCACTTTAACTGATCAGATACAATCTTGGGACAACAGGTCTTCTTAGATATTAGACGTTCTTTTATAAGGTTCAGACGTATTTACAGACACAGCAGGTGCAAAGTAATATGATATGGACATAAGTATAGCAAATTATAAAAACTACAGACAACTGGGAGGTTATACCCAAATATGAACAGTTTTTGGGTGTATGCTGCACTGGCCCGGATCATCCAGGACGTCTTATAAGATCGTTTTGATCTAAGATAAGATGTATCTGCAGTCGCTGACGTAGGAATAAAAGTAGACTGAAGGATATATAATATAGCTGGTAGTTAACATGCAGGCAGTTGGAATGGTTAAAAACAGGTATAACACTAGGTTGTATACTGCAGCAACCCAGAAGCTTGATCAGACCTTTACTACTTTATCAGTTAAAATCTTAGAAAGACAGTTCTAATGTTGTCTAGAATGAGACTGGCCATGCTTCATCTACAGAAACGCAATGATTCTGCAGGCTCTGTGAGAATAAAAATAAGTAGAAAGTGACACTGAATCTTTAACTTATCTATAACTTAGCCTAGTCCAATTTATAAGTCTTGATCTAAAAGTACCATGTCCTTTAATTGTATACACATCGACCTTGAGACATCTACACGAGGTTACGTGCCATGTCTCGGTCCAATGTTTTCTGACATACATTCGCGTCACTTTTACAATTAAAGCGGGTGATACCAAAATAGAAAGACTGGTCTCATTAGGAAAAACCGTCCATATTTGGTGGAGGCCCGGTTTAAACCAAACGGGTCCTTAGTGTCAAGGACGGTCGGGGGGAGAGAACCTTTCTAATTTTCAGCGTGAACTATCCCGACGTCTTGTGCGTTCTTCGAGTCTCCCTCCGTCCAGATTTAATTCTCTACATTGAATCCTCAATAAACTATGGACGAATAAACTAAAATTTGGCATTCGGTAACAAAATCTTACTCGGTATCATAAGCTTTAAAAAAAAAATTTTTAAATTAATTTACCGTAGAAGACAGATATATTTCAAGGGCTTTGAAGGTAAATTTATAACTTTAATGTTGTTCCAAACGGTGTTAGATTTCATAATTAGAAATTTAATTTTTTATGGAACAAGGATAAAGGCAAAATGCTCCAAAATTATGTTTTAGGTTAATAAACTTATAACCGGAAAATTAGTTGTAACTTATAATATGGATATATATATATATATATATATATA
>JASJUQ010002739.1:0-38349 GCA_039619505.1 Cimex hemipterus | reverse complement strand
TATATATATATATATATATATATAGTTTTAAATTTAAAAAAAATGGAAGATGACGTATGTATACAATAGAGTTATGAAAATATGCTAATCGCATTATTCACACAAAGGGAAAATCTATTATATCGAATATTTCCTTAAAGCCTCTGGGATTTTATTCCCCATGCGGTCCGTCGAAATCCCAACAAGGATGACTCAACAGTCCGATATGAGAACATATCGTGAATTAATAACGGCGGAATTGAATTTTTTAGAGATTCCAAAGGCCACGGTCTCGAAAATGGCCGATTCGAATTTTACCAAAGAGCACAAGGCGAAACGTTTTCTGGAGCTGGATTGCTCCATCGGTCTTGGCAAATGAATTCTCTGCGGGAAACAGTCGGAAAAGGGGTCTAGTGTACACCGATATACTACGAGATAGTCAGGCATCGTTAATTACTTTGTTTTCGTCTACGATCCCTGGGAAAAATGGCCCTTTCTGTCTGCCGACTTGTAAAACTAGAAGAGCTTTTCATTTCCGCCCTAAATCGAGCATATCATTTCACAAAATGATTTGACATTTAACTCGACTACCTTCGTCAGTTCTGCCTTGTACTTAGTAGCAGGACCAATTGGACCTGAGTGAAAACTTTGCAGATTTGAAGTTGTCTAAAAAATCTGCTTGTTTCTTAGTACTTTGATGTTCAGCCTCGTCTTTAGTTTCAAGAAAAATGTCCTCTGGCACGTCAGTTCATCGGATGATTTGTCATTTACCTCGACTACCTTCATCAGTTTTGCCTTCTACTTAGACACTTACTACTTCGTACGGACAAAGTGAAAACTTTGCAGGTCTGGTGTTGTCTAAAACATCTGCTTGTTTTCTAGTGTTTTGATGATCAGCAACTTCATCTTTACTTATAAGGCTTAAGGACTTCAAAATTTCATTCCAGAGTTTAGTAAAAAAAAAAATTCTCTTCATTCGATTCATATACAGACAATCCACATTGATAATACTTTTTCATGCGGGATAAATTTATACAGACGATTAAATCCGATTTACGTTGAGTATAATCCAACATTTTTTATGGTCTAAATTTATTTATCAGGTATATGCCTGATATAGTCGACCTTCTCAGAACACCAAAGATCCTGACAACAGATTTTTTCTAATTATGCAAAATATACATGAATCTTTTTGATTCGATCTTTTAAAAGAGAATTTAAAAAAAATTTTCGTGGCTGTAATAAAACAGTAAACGTTTCGTCGCCTAATCTCGTTAATCGTGCGTGCCCGAAGAGATACAATATCCTTGTAAAACGTGCATTACCGAAACAGCAGGGAACAGTACAAAGAGTTGATTAACGATTAGCCGGTCCTCTGGAGAAATCCTTCAAAGGCGATCCAAGGGCTATTAACGCCCATCCGTGCACCCCATTGTTTCAGGAATGCACGAACCCTTTTTATTTCATCTACGGGAGCTGGATGTATATTTAAAAACGCCTCCTATCTTATCGAGACCTCACCTAAGTTCTAATCTTATTTGCCTTGACTCCTCTCCGACAAAATGTAGCTGGGTCTCTCAGTCGCTTGGGGGGGGGGGAGGCGAACTTCCAGGGCTTTGCATCAAAGAAAGAACAAAAACTTATTTTAATTTAATGCGCGGTTGCGATCAATAGTCAGAAACATTCGAGCTATAAAATGAAAAGACGAGAATAACCGGTTGAAAACGGCTGACAACAGAATAAAAGAAATAATCACTTCTTCACAAAATTGAACGAGGATAAGCGGACCATGAAGATGGGAGACTATAGTTTTATCACCGCGCAGACCGATGAGAAAATCTCATACTTTAAGATAGCTGGCCAGTCTAAGTTATTACCAAAAAACCGGATACTGGAGATGATCAAGTGGCGAACTATCATCCATCAGTCCACAGGAGGAAATCCCAAAATTTAGCTAGCCTGATTAGCTTATTAACAAGAAATCACCCAAGTACCGGAAATAGCGAAATGATGAAACGCGTCAAACTGACAAAATTGGGTGAGGATAGGCGGACCAAGATGACTGACTATCAAACTATGGGTTTATCCCATCTTGCAGACCACGAGATATAACCTCAAAATTTAATTTACCTAGCGAGGTTAAGTTGTGTACAAGAAATCATCCAAATACTGAAAATAGCGAAATGTCGAAACGCGGACCACGATGATGGATGGCTATGAAACTATGAGTTTATCCCATCTTGCAGACCACAGGATATAATCACAAAATTTAACACACCTAGCTAGGTTAAGTTATGAACATGAAACCACCCAAACACTGAAGAAGCGAAACGTCGAATCGCGCCTCATTGCCTATATCCGGCGAGGATAGGCATCTGCGAGACTATCAAACTATGGGTTTATCATTTCGCAGTCCACAGGAGGATACGCCAAAATTTAGCTACCATGATTAGGTTATTAACAAGAAATCACCAAACACTGAAAACGGCGAAATGCCTGAACACGTCGCACTGACAAAATTTAGCGAGGACAGACGGACCAAGACGACGGATGTCTATCAAACTATGGGTTTACCATTGGACAGTCCAGAGGAGAAAATCCCACAATTTAGTATAGCTAGCCAGGTTAAGTTATTAACGAAAAATCACCCAAATACTGGAGATAGCGAAATGACGAACCGAAAACAGTGGCAAAAATTAGCGAGGATAGGCGGACCAAGATGATGGATGACTATCACACTATGGGTTTATCGTCTCGCAGTCCACAGGAGGAAATCTCACAATTTAGCGTAGCCTGGTTAACGAAGTTAACAATACCCAAACACTGAAAATGTCAAATTGCCGTAACGCGACTCAATGACAAAATTCAGGGAGGGTAAGCGGATCATGATGATGCGAAAATAACAAACTGTAGTTTTATCACCTCGCAGACCACATGAGGAAATCCCACAATTTAACATAGCTAGCCAGGACCAGTTATTAACAAAAACTCGCCAATTGTAAGTTATTGATTAAAAATCGCCTAAACACTTAAAATTGAAAAAAAACGTAACGCAAAAATGACAAATTTCAGCGAGGATGGACGGACCGAGAAGATGCGTAATTGTCAAACCGTAGGAGGAAATCTCACAAAAGGAATGCAGTTTATTTATGAAGTTGAAAAGTCGAATAAGCTCTAAATTTCTTAAGGTACTCTCCCAGCCCGGCCGCAAAGTCGTCAAAAGCTTTTATGTCACGTACTCGGTCCCGGGGTCCGTTTCAAGGACCATTGAGAACCGAAGCAGGTAGATCCTGCACGCGGGAAAAACAAACAACATCGTAACCGAGGAGAAACGACATTTCGCAAAGGTGCAAAGTTCATAATGTAACAAAATTCAAAAAGCGATGAAGCGAAAGTACAGCGTCAGACCATGCCGTTATCGTAAGTTGTGGACAGTACTGAACACACGGATGAATAATTTACGAGGATAAGATAAACCCGAAAAACACTTTTTTTTCTTCAAACTATCAGAATGATTTGTGGTGTACTTAACGTAAAAATAAAAATTTCTAAAAATAACATAATTTTTCGTAGATTTCATATTATTTTACTATTGTATGGGTAAATATTCCATAATGTCGCAAACTATAATTTTTTTTTAAATATACGGTTTTTTTCAAATTTTGATAATGCTTAATTACCGAACATGTTGAGCCATCCTTCGACCCTGCACGGGTAGATGATCTTCTTTGACGCTGCCCTGACCATTTTAATCCCGTCTGAGGACGACGGCGTCTGCCTCCCTGGCACAGAACACACAGAAAAAAAACACGCGTAACACTTTCAACCGGGTCCGACACTGGCACAACACACCTATCGCCTCGTTCGCCCGGCACCGACTGACGTCCACGAGCACGACCCGCCATCCTCACGGAGACGGCCCGAATCCCCACCGTGGCCGAGGCATGCGCCAATCGTAACGCGCTTGTTGCGTCTTCAAACTCGCACATTTTATTATTATTACGCGGCTTTTAAGATTAGGTTTTAATCATTTGGAAACAACGGCTCTTTTTCAACAGCCTCATTTTGATCAAAACAAAAACACGAGAGACTTCATATCTATAAAAACAAACCGACAATAAAGTACTGCTGAAGATAGTAGAGGAAAAGGAAAATGCAGAGTATTCAGTACCACAATGATCTTAAGATTTTTTTTAAACACATCATTTTATTTAATCCTTTCAATTAATTAACATTTTTATATTGGTTGAAATGAAAAAAGCTAGTGTTGCGAGCGGGATTCGAACCCACGGCCTTCAGCTCGATACGCCGCTGCTCTAACCTCTTGAGCTATCGTGTCTTAGATCCACACGACACCAACTCCCACTCTCAATCTATAACCTTTCGAATTTTTCCTCCTTTTGCCATTTTCCGTTGGTTCGAATCCCTCTTGTGACACTAGCTTTTTCATTTCAACGAAAACCTTAATAAAAACGGTAATTAATTGAAAGGAAAAATTTTCTCAGGCGACACTAAATTTTGAGGATTTTATTTATTGCCATGTACACTGGAGGGCAAAAAATTCCACCCAATTGATTTTTTCATTTTGTTTTTCATTTCCCTTAGTAATTTACATTTTTTTTTTTTTTTTACTTTTTTACATAAAAACTCAATTATTAAAAGTTACGTGAAACTTTGATTAATGTACAAAAATATATACAAAGTAAGTTATTTTAAAGTGGGCGGAATTTTATGCGTGTCAGTGTAATTTCAATTGCTAATGTGTTTCGGGCCACGTCCCTGTTCCCTCTTCAGAGCTTAAATACCTCATTATAACGGGCTGGTGCAAAATGAATGCAGGTTTTGAAAACTTGGTTTATTGTCATGAAACAAAGGTAAATCCTCAAATCTAATTTATGGATTATAATAAATACTTTTTAACTGTTATCTTTTATGCAAAGCAATTTAGTTTATGTTTTAAGATTTTGGTGTGTATCACGAGCGGGATTCGAACCGACGACCTTCGCCCTAATACGACGCTGCTCTAACACTTCGACACACACGACATTTGAAAAATGATAAAAAGGAGGGAAAATTCAAAAGGTGGTGTCCGAGTGGATCGAAGTCACGATCGCGCAAGTGGTAGAGCAGCGGCGTATATAGGCGAAGGTCGTGGGTTCGAATCCCGCTCGTGACACTGACTTTTTTATCTCAACCAGACCCTTAATTAAAGATTAATTAATTGAAAAGAATTTTTTATGGTCAGTCGGACAGCGAAACCTACTAGATTTTAGTTTATATTGAATTTTATAGGAGTGTGGACCTGCAAAATTAAATATCTACAATTTGATTTTCGATAAATTTATTTGTACGAATTTAAACTTGAGCGAAGTGCGTAACAGCGCCTAACACTTTGGGGGTTAGCATTAGCGAATGCGCGGTGCAGCGAAGGTTTCAGAGATTTGGAAGGCAGGGAAGGTCGCTTTAGACCTTCCTTTGTGAACTGCGTCCAACTGAAAACGTTAATTTAGAAAAATTCACGCAATACAAAACGGGAAATTACGGAAGAGCTTAGTTTTGACCACTCGACCTTTGCCCGTCTTCTGGACGAGGAACCGCGTCTTATCGAAATGTTCCGAACCACCTCAGCCTCCAAGATTGAAGAGTTTGGTCATTGCCCGTACTTTTCATGTTAGTATCTTGAAAACTGCACTATTTAAAAATTTTTTTTTTAGATGCAGTTTTGTTAATTTAAAAACTTCATTGCCTTTTGAAAGTTGCTCTACTGCATCAGCGATTAGTCTTTACAGGACGTGTCCAGATGTTGATTCTTCTTCCTACAATTAATCAGCTGACCCGAGGAAACTTACGACCTAAGTAGATATGTTCCGGATTGACCTTTATGTCCATAATTTAAAACATGCGTTTCCTTAATGAACGTGAGCAATTTTCTAGGTATCAATTTCTTATGGCGTTTTAGGCTTTGTATTCACGTAGGACGTGTTGCTACGTCTCCGCCTTTGCCAAGCATAGTCTTCAAATATGAATCTCAACATAGCCCATAATTATTGGTTGGGATAAAAGACGCAGTGTCACGAGCTGGTTTCGAACCCACGACCTTCGGCTAAATACAACGCTGCTCTACCACTTGAGGCTATCGTCCAACCCAACGTCCATTAACGAAACCAAGGACTTTGAGACACCTCATTCGGCACTAAAGATGGCGAAAAGTTAAAACCAATCCGGTAGACCAAAGTAGCAAGGATTGGCATATCAAAATAATCGGACCAAACTACAGTTCCATCACTCCGCAGAATCCAAGAGGGAATCTAAATGCGGTTAGTAGACGTGCTTGTCATCAAAGTTTGCAACGTTCTGGGGAAAATGTTTTAAACTTGAAAGACTCGCTTATAATGTACATTATACAAACATGTCAATAATAACATTTTATTAGCCCTCTTATTTACCGAAAGAAAAATGACAATTTTTCTGGACCTTTTTTGGGACATGTCGCCGTTTGAAAAGGGGTTTTCGGTGGTGGTTTCACGAAAAAAAATGAAAATTTCCTAGGAAATTATTTTAGAAGAAAGCATTTGAAATTAACATGTTTTATTTTGATTTGCATGGGAAAATTGTTAGGAAGCAGCCATTCGAGTAAACAGACACGCTTCCGTCGATTTCCTTACTTTGTGGAAAACGCTCTCAGCTGTACTCGACCTCTTTCGAGTGGGCGAAGTGCGGCATGAGCTTTTCCAGAAGGACGATCCGGTTGTTGAGCCCGTTGACGATATCCTCGCAGACGGACGCCCACGACGAGCCAGTGAGCTTAAACCTACCGAGTTGGACTTCGATCATCCCCGCCAAGTCCCGCTTCTGCCTCCTCGTCAAACTCCTGCCCAGTTCTTGTATGTCCGAAGTCAGAAGGTGCATGAGAAACCTGAAACGGAAAGGCGGAGGATTAAAAGGACGATATGTTGAAAGTTTAAAATAAAGGACAAAATTGTACGGACTTTATGTTGGTCTCTGTGTCCGTCCCGAGATCGACTATCCTTTCCGGATTCCATTTTCCAGATCCGGAATCGTCTTGCCCCTCGTGATGAGCGAACATGGTCAGTATGTTGACGGTGACTTCTTCGATGTGCTTCGCGTGCAGTTTGACTTTGGGCTTCTCCCTGTCGCCCTGGGCGAAGGATTCCGGCGTAATGTTCTCGCTCGTCTGGCTCGTAGAAGACGAAGTCGAATGCTCTTCGAGTTTCGAGGATTTCGATTTCAGTTGGTACTGCCCTTCTTCGTCCGGAAGAGGCGAGTTCATATACGGGTTGCTGGACGGATGGGGCACGATGAGCGAGGAGGCCGCGCTGACCATCTTCATCACTTCGTCTTCCATTTTCTCCGGCTGCGATGGACAACTGGAACTTTCGTAATTCTCCACTTTTAAAACGTACTCAGACTCGATTCCGATCAACTTTTTTGATGGTAACTTGCATTGACTATCGCCGGAAAGGGGGTACATACTTTGGGAATCGTCTTTTTCCGGCCCGATTTGTAAGTCGTTTTCTTGCATTTCACGGTTCCCCTCCCTGAAAACCTTAAATTGTGAATTTGCCATCGGCGTTGTTTGCCAGAATGAGCTCGCCGGACTTACATCTCTCCTCTGCTCGGATTTGATCCTCGATTTGGAATGAATCTGATTGAGCGGCCTCCAACATTCCGTGCCTCGCGGAGTCTCGATTTTTATATTGGACAACGAGGAGAGGGGCCCGCGGGAAAGCATCTGCATCAACGAGGGCAACGCGTCTGGGAATACGTTTTTATCGATTTCTTCGTTTTTAAAACTGGTTGTCTCTTCGCACTTGGCCGGTGGGAAAGACACGTCTTTCTTCGTTAGATTTCTCAGGCCCAGGCTTACGAGCTGGCTCTGACCGAAAACGCCGAAGTTCACGCTCGGCTGAAAAAATTGGACATCGTTAAACAGCAAACCGAAAGCTGAAAGCTTCACAGCCAAAAAGAACATAAGTTTAAGGGAGAAAAACAAGCAAAATTGACAGCCGTCAAAAGCAGAATTAGAAGATCCCATAAAGGCCTTTACATTACACCTAATCTGCTTCATAGTTGTTAAATGATTTGAAGTGCCCTTAGAAACGGCCTGAGGTGGAGGTTCAAAAATCACAACCAAGTCATCAATGACTGAACTGATTGACACTGTCCAGCCATGGTTCCACATTCAATTAAAACTAACCAAACATCCAAAATTGCCTGAGGGAGGTGTGCTAATAAATAATCAATGTTGACATATGGGATGGTGGTGTGGTTGACCAAGACTGCGAGACAAAGTGAGGCTGCTAAGTTGCACCCAAAGACAGAAGCTTGCCTAAGGGTCATTAGAGCCATGAGCACAACGCCTAGGGGGGTCTTGTTAAACCTTCCACGCTTCATATTTTAATCCAAGGAGAAACCATGGCAGTAGCTAACATGCTTTTTAATGGACAACCAAGGATAGGCCATGTCCACAAACAATAAAAGCAGGGAAGAGATACAGATGCCATACTAGGCATGCTAACCAATGGGAAGAATGGTACTCCTACAGATATGATTATAGGTCAAAAATCGCCCTTGGGATGAATCCAAAGACCAAAGAAAGAGATTGACTTTAAACTTGGGTAAATTCACTACAGTTTTCCAGTCTGAAATTCCAGTCTGCAGCAAAGAAATGAAAAGGCTTGGAACAAATTCTTGAAATATAGCTGTTTTCTCTGACAGTCGGTAGTTTTTAAGGCCTTACCTTCATGTGATAAAGGCAAAATAATTTATGGAATTGTAGGGAATACCTGAGAGAAGTCAGAAACACTTATGACCTCACCTTCGCGTGGGTCCCCGGGCATTCGGGATAAAGAGGCAATGAGAACGAATAAGTTGGCCAAAAAAGGAGCCAGTATGAGAATTCTCCCCGAACTCTAATGTGGCCTTGCCTTTTGCCCGAAAAAGGCAGAATGATATTATAATAGGAAAGAGGTATATAAAGAGGTGGTATTTAAGAGTGAGTAAGTGTGTGAATGGATTTAGGAATTGAGTTTGTAGGACAGATGAGACCAAGGTCTGACCTCAGTCTGCCAACACTGATCACCAACAGGTGATCATCAAGGCTCACAATCATTGCAAATTGCAAAGCTGAATTTACGATGGACTGGGAGAAGTGATTGACTCAACTCTGCTCGTTGTGTATGTAATCACATACATGTGCAGATTTCAGCTTTTATAAATAAATACATTTAGTAAAGGGTCAGTGGGTGTGTTCATCTAGTGCCATCACAACATTAATGATTACAAGAGATAATTAGATTAAAGGACACTACACAACTACCGGAGTTTGTTACATCATCAACTGGGCTGTACTGTAAATTAAGTACAGTTTTATTTTTTGAGGTCTAATGGTAGATATGAAGTTGGACCTAGGCATCTGATGACTGTCAATCCTTCCTCCAGTATCTGAAGTTGTGTCATACTTGGAATTATCTGTTTGTTATGGATATAATATATAGATATATAAATATAATAAAATTAATTTCAATTACATCAGGGTAGAGAGATGGTTTGAACTCAAAATTTTCAGACGACAATCGAGTCCAAGTGCCGGTGGAAGGAAGGCCGAAGGGTTTTCGCCGCGGAGGCGGCTCCTGAATGTTCGACGCGATGGAATAGTGTTGCTGAAGTGGCGGTTGGTACACGAAAGGTCTCACCTGCCAGTTGACCATAGGTGGAGGGTACCACTTGTACCTGAGATTCCAGTTGTACTGGTAAGGTTGGTTCATTATGTAAGGTAGAGGTATTGGAGGCAGCAACGGAGGCAGCATCTGTGCCGGAGGCGTCAATGGAGGCATCAGCTGTGGTTGAGGCGGTAGCATTGGCAACATTTGGTGCGGCGGAGGTGGAGTGGGTGGCACAGGCCTTCCATAAGGTGGCGGCGGTTGCAGTGCATATGGCACCAGAGAATAGTTCATCCTGTTGGGGTCTTGGTAAGGTGGATAGAACTCCTTCTTTGGATACTTCAACTCGTCGCCATTCGGATTCCCGTGGAAATTCACTTGGGGAAACGGGTACTGGGCGGGCAACACTGGCAGCTGCTGAACTGGAGGCGGTGATGGCGGTGGCCCCTGTTGCCACATTTTATAGTATGGGTCCATTCTTCAATTCAGAACAACAAGCGACAAACTGGAATCTAAAACACAAACAGTCACTTAACAATGTTACTTCACTTCAGAAGCAAAAATGAAAGCAAATTAATAAAAGAAAGCATATTTCAGCACAAACTCTGCCCAACTGAATAAAAGCACCAAATTCGCTTATTAAGAACTATACCTGGACCCAAATGGATAGCATAGTATATAGCACCACATCGATAGACAGCATTCTGGCTTGATGTTTCTTATCGACAACATCAATTCATAAAATTTCATTTAACATTTAAAAAAGGCAAAATTGTGAGGTTTGCTCACTGTCCCCAAACACCCTGGGTCTGCCAAATCTTGCAAATAGATCACTTTATTAATATTATGAAAGCAACTGCAATACAGGCAAGCTTATTATTTAATGAGCTTTTCCTATTTGCAATATGTATGTAAAAATATGTAAAACTGGCCATTAAATGAAACAGAGTTTCAGTAGGTTTTAATTTACTGATGCCATTGAAACTACAGTGGCTAACCAAGAAGCACAAGACAATTTTTATGCTTTGCAACTTATTTGCACATTTATATTAGTTTGTAAAAGAAGAAAAGTATTTTGAAGGTTAGTTCATCTGTAAACATTCTTGGATAACCTTAATCCCACTTTTCTTACTATTTTGGTCTGTTGTCGGTCAACCTTTGCATCTCAACATCTTCAGAGGTGGTTTTGTAATTTTTTCAATAATAAAAAATTAGAAACGACAAGATCAAAAACAAGTAGAGTATTTTGAAGGTTAAGTACACCTGCAGTTCCTTCTTGGATAACCTTAGTCCCATTTTTCTCACTACTTTAGTCTGTTGTCGGTCAACCTTTGCATCTCAACATCTTCAGAGGTGGTTT
This sequence comes from Cimex hemipterus, assembly GCA_039619505.1. NCBI lineage: Eukaryota > Metazoa > Arthropoda > Insecta > Hemiptera > Cimicidae > Cimex > Cimex hemipterus. Next base: position 27,327 of record JASJUQ010002739.1, on the reverse strand, counting down.
TGTTATTTTCCATGAGTGAATCCCTTTCTTTCAAGTGAAATGTTATTTTCCAAAGTATTATCTTTTCTTGTTCTGTCTAGTTCACTTAGCTAGGTTATTTTAGTGCCCAATGCAATCACTTACTAAATCAAATCACACTCACTCACGCTTAAATATATTTTTTCATATTTGCATGTCATTCACTCATTTGAGGTGGTGCAGTACTCAATATGCCTCCATCATCTTTGGCATCTAGGGTATAATTGATGTAATTGAGGTTCATTTGGTACTCAACATTCTGCCATCAGATTTCTTAACTACACATTCATGTTAATAAATACATTCACTGTCAACACACGCTACAGACCCAAAACTATCAGCGTATACAATAAAACAACCTGTTTCCTCAAAAAGTCTAACCAGCGACCCAGAGACTTGCAGCACGAGCACAGTTATCATATCAGATAGCAATTCTACACGCTGTCTATATAGAGCCAAAAAATTGCACTCTTTAATTAGGGCTCCATTAAGCCACATTTCTCTACACGGTGGAGATTTTGCAGGCTTTGGCTTGTAATTGACTGCAGGTGAATTTTGCACGGTCTATTCTTAATCGGGTGAGAATGACCTTTCATGGGTCAGATCCTCCATGGGCCACATATTGATTGTCCTTGATACGGAAAAGCTCCTATACTGATATGACCCACTGATGCTGCAATTTTAAATTTTTTTTATTGCATTTTTCGTGTCAGGGGGACATTGTGGCTAATTGTGATTACTTGTACTCAGTGGTATAACCACCTTTCTGTGTGTTGATTTAAAAAAAAAAAAAAAAACTTTGTTTATTAAGCTGGCTATCATTGTCATACGCTTTATCTATATTTCTTGTTTGTATTTTTCTGCGGTGCTATTTTTGTCCGTTGTTTTACTACTTCCAGGGTATTCTTGGCTGAATTTGTGCTTATATGTTTTTGTAAGGATTAAATATCAGTAAAGTTTATGATTGCAGTTTTTCAGTTGTCGATTTTTATATTTATAATCAAAAGGAATATTTTAAGTTGATTTCGGCAATCTGACTAGACTCGGTCATATTTCTAAAATTAAAATACGTTTACCTTAATTTATATGTCTTGTGGTTAAAAAGAGAATGTGTTTTTGTTGTGTTAGTAATGCTCTTCTTCTAACGTGGATGCTGACGCGACTAAAGGGCGGTCCTGAAGAAGATAAAAAAAAAATTTCTCGGTCAGCTCTGCTTAAAAGGAGCATTTTGTCAAAATACCTTCAGAGATTTTTCCAAAATCCTCAACCCTTGAAGAAGTTGTAATACAGTAAATTTGTAGCCGTCTTTGCTCTGCAAAATGGAACGATGGAAATCAGTAAAAGATAGATTGGGTGAAACGGAAAAAAAAAAAAAACAAAAAAAAACCTCATCTGCGAAAGTTTGTAATTGTGTCAGGCTATCATGTATCCCTGCAATCGCTTCCTCCGATCTTGACATCAACTGCAATAAATAGTCAATTTTGTAAAAAAAAAAAAATTTTTTTTTTGTTTGCTCAAGCCGAGAGATAATCATTAAATTATTTGGCTATGTCTCACCTCTTGATTTTCTACAGCACAAAGTTGTCCCCCATTGCTAGATTCCTCCTGGTAATAATCAAACTCGCCTGTCTGTTAAAAAAATCAAAAATAAGATCTCAAAGTATATTCAAATGTACGAATTGTCTTTACATCGAGCAAAATTGATGAATGTTCCCTCAGAGTGCTGTACTGTATTTCTGTTTTGATAATATCACCGATCGACACTAAGTCTTTCCAAAACTTGCTCACCTAGAATAAGACAGGCTTCAAAGACACAATTTTACTTGACAAACAAACACGGCCTGTGTTTTTACTTAAAGTAATTGATTTACTTACTAGCAAATAGGCTGTTAACGAAATAGCGATGAAAGTGACAATGAGCATGTTAAACAGTCAAGGGGCTTTCACAGGGCAAAAGTTGTTCCCCTGGTATATCCTGGCTGCAACCCTATGGAACATGACTGATAATTTTGAACGAATATACTATTTCATGACATAATCCATCTGGTCTGAACATTTAAGCACAGCTGTTTGGATTATTTTTATAACAAACATTTGTTCATGTTGATTTACTGAATTGTGAGGGGTAATTTTATCTATATACAATTTTTTTTCTTTTTTTTTTTTTTAAATACGGTCCTATTCTACGATCTGTACCAGTTATACTCTAAACACACGAATATTGAAATACAACAATAAATTGCAAAAAGCCAGGGGGAAATTGGGACAAAAATGTTTTAAATTGTATTTTTGTAAGCGTTTTAACAAGTGAAAAAGTTTTCCTCAGTCCTTAGTTCGTTTAGCCTTTCAGCCTCGCAAGAGAAGAGCAAATTTTAAAAATTGACAGAGCCGTCAAAAATATTAATTATATTTAGTAAAGAATTTTATTATTATAAATATACAGTGTTTCAGCAGTTCCCAAACTAATTATTGCCACACATTAATAATCATATACATATGTATATTGTATATTATGTAAAATATACATGTGTAATGTCATTAAAAAAATTAGAATTCCTCAACATTTAAAAGTTTATATTTGTTTAATTTCAACGCCACTATGCTGCTTGAAACCTATCCACGACTTGATATCCACACACCGATGATATGATACGCTTCACATTTTATCTATAAAAAAGTACGAAATAATTAAATTTATTTGATTCAACTTCAAGAACGGTGGAAACATATGGTGACAAGGAAAATCAGGAAAAGATGTAGAAATGAAAACCTGTGTACTGCTAATAAGCATGATTCGTAATGATGCCTGCCGAGCTGAGGGCCGGCAGGTCGAGCACAGAACAATGGAAGAGATGCTCAGGACCAGTACCTCTCCATATTTTAAAAAAAATGTATATTCATGGCATTCGTACTAGTGCCAGCATCCATGTCCATCCCAAGCTTCAAAGGTCCAAGCCATGCGCCTCAGATGCACCCCGATGCCCAAAAGCAGCTAGCGGGACTTGACCAGTATGTTCGGCATCATATTCATACAGGGAGAGGCTAGGCGAAGCTCATTCAGGCTCCAAAAACAAATTGGAAAGGAACCAAACAATTTGGGCACACAACCATAATTAACAAAATCAGACACCCATTACTAGAAATGGGGACTGACTACATGACTACATAGTCCCGGAAACAATCTTCACGACCTCCTACAAAATCTCAACAGACTACAAAGGAGAGGAAGAACACAGGAGAGCATCGGATACAATGATATGGTATACGGATGGCTCCAAAACAACTGAAGGAACCGGGTCAGGTGTTTTCTGTACAAGCCCAAAATATGAGCAATCAAACTCACTAGGGCAGTACACCTCGGTTTTTCAAGCAGGAATACATGCTATCAATGCTTGTGCCCTGGAAAATCTTTAAAGAGGTTACACTGACAAAAAAATCCTCATAAGATCAGACTTCCAAGCAGCTATCAAAGCACTGGCATGTACAAGGATTACATCAAAATTAGTCAGTGAATGCATCCAAAATCTCCAAAACCTGTGGAAACACAACAAGGTAACGGTATCCTGGGTGCCAGAGCACAGGGGAATTTTGGGTAATGAAGAAGCAGACAGACTGGCCAGAGGAGGATGCGCAAGACCATACATAGGCCCCGAACCTACCCTTGGGATAACAAAAACCAACATAGAATCCTCCATCGCAAAATGGATCCAAACAAAACAAAGATAGAAGTGGATAAACTTTAGCAGTGCTAGACACAGTAAACTCATGATAAAACAACCCTCACCAAAATTGGCAAAACCACTGCTACAATTGGAGAGGGCAAATCTCAGAGGAGCGGTGGGACTACTAACCGGCCACTGGCATCTGAAAAAACATCTACATAACATGGACATTATAATAGTGATCCCATTTCCAGGCTATGTGATGATGAGGAGGAAACAGCCACTCATATCATCTTCGAATGCGAAGCAACGGCTCAATGGAGGTTCAATCTAACGTATAAAAACGACTCAGAGAACCACATTGAAGCAATAACAGTCAATGACTTGATACTTCTGAGAAAAAGGATCGAGTCTATTGACTAAACCAAGGAACTGGGAAGGTACAATAAGCCAGATGGCTGCAGTGCCTGGGGCACACAAACCCCACCTCCTAGTACCTTTCTCACAACACCATACCATACCATGTTCGGTGAAGAGTCACGTCTTATAGCTAAGTCCTGTATAGTCCTGTATCATACAAAACTTTAAACTTGTCTATTGTCATTTGGCCATCTTTTAGTACATCAAATGAAGTTTTGTTCATTGGAGAAAATATGTTCGATGGTGACTGGGTGACAAACTGAACATATTGAAAGGTGGATTAAATTAATATATGCATTAACCTATGCCCTATCCTCACTCTAGCCAGAATTGTCCCTTCTTTCCTTGACAGATGGTTAGATGTGTTCCACATAACCTCACTTTTTATTTCTTTTAAATTGTTTTCAGCTAGATTTACTATTTGGAGTATAATAAATTTATAAATAAATACACTTTGATATCTCTAATCTTTATTTATTTATATTTGTGCGAATCAATAATCCTTTAACAAGATAACACGCTATTGTAAGGTTAGAATGAGATAAGATCGATTACCGTGACAATCATCGTCAAATTTGATGTCTTCCTTTTCTGCTTCAAAAATATAAAAGAAACACCTAAAAGTATATATATTGTCGTCTAAAGAAACTAAGAACCATGGAAAGTGCTGAACTTTCTTAAAGGCACTTTTTCAGGTTAGGAAATACTTCAAGTACAATTATAGGTTAAAGTGGAAAAAAGGGGAGACTTTTTGTCACATTTAGTTTCGAGAATTTACATCATTAATAAAAATAAATAAGTAGCGTACTAAATGAGATCCTTGATGTACTACTGATAAAAATTTCTATTCATATGATTTCACTTGGGCTATTTGAGATCTACTGGTAAGACACTTGTTCAACGAAATTTGAGTAGTGTACTTGAGCATCATATTATTCAAATTCGGCCATCAAGTATTGAAGAAGTCTGTGTAGATGATGCCAACTTGGTCTTATTTATTTATCTATACAATGGGAGTTAAATATTTTATAGATTTTATACAAAATATTACTCTCCTCGGAAAAGAATAAATATCGCAGGATATCATCTTGTAAATGGGCCTCAAGAAGATCAAAATTGTTGGTAACGACCAAAATACAGGTTCATCACGAATTCAAAAAAAAGTTTTGAAAATCTTTTGATTCGATCATTTTCATGTCACTCGACAAATATCCATTGGGTCGTATTTCTTCTTTCCTCCTTTTACAAACCGTAGACGGGGGATGGCCACCTGGTTCAATGCCAGTTTTATCAGTGAGCATATTCATTGATCAAAAACAAATAAAGAAAAATTATTGCACGATTTGATTCTGCTGTCAAGGGTGTTTCAATTTTATTGTGCAATATTATTGACAGTCTTCTGCATCCAAACTGGTCATCATTTTCTACAAATTTGTCCAAATGGAACATGATTTGCGGTAATTGCATCTATATTTCCTGATCTTTGTTAATTAATTAATTTATTTCTGTTGGGTTCACACAAGCAGAAATCATTCAACTGAGGAGTTGAGTAGATAATTTTAAAAAGAAAAAATTGCAGTCTGTCAAGGAATTATATAGTTAAAACAAGATTCTATGATTCATAACTTCACATTTGACACCACCAGCCTTTCCATTTTCCAATTCGCCTCTACCTGTTTATTACTTAGTATTTAAGAATTTGAATTTTTTTCTTTTTCAATCATATGTTTTCGGTTCCAAATTTTTTTATCTGAATTTTTCCCTTTGATTTGGTGAAAAATCGGTTCAAATCGTAATTATGGGCATCCGAGGGCTTGAAACGTTCCTTCACAACCATCCGGAATGCAACAGGCCGGTGAACCTGGGCGAGCTTGCCATCAGATACAAGTAAGTACTTCGTGTACTTACATCGCCGAATGATTCGCAAAAAATGTCAAGTTATTCGAAAAGAAAAGTTGGACTTAAAGCTTAAGCCGTTGTGTTTCTTGGTTTTTTTCCTTGGCGCCTTATAAAGTTCAGCCAACGCGCAAAAAAGTAATCAGGCCATCTATCACAAAGTTATACTTGATTCAAATTTATTAAACTTGGTGATATACTTTTTTAATCTGTAATAACACAGAATCTGTTGTTACAATGGCCACGTGTCATTTGATAGAGTGAGTTTTATAATTAACTGAGCTCTAGAATTTACATGATGATGCCCATAGGTGCAGTATACATTCAGATTTATGCAAATAAAAAATATTTGCCCAGTCTTCCATGACCAGTAATAATTATGTTTAAAGGTTAAATATGTTTCCTTTCATTGTCATACTTGACTCCATATTGAGGAAGAACTTTTTGGTTTGGGGTACATTAGGTGAGCTACACTTTATCCTAAGTCATCTTGGCCTGTGACTGTATGCCATTATTGCATGTATCCTTTGGGTGTTACGTAATACTACTACTAGTCATCGGTGCTGTAGCCGTTGAAGATCCCTGACCTCATCAACAATGCTGGTCTGGTCTGTCCTTCATTGCTCTGCATCTTTCTGAGGTCGTCCAACCATCTCTTTCTAAGCCTTAGTCACAGCCGTCTACCATCTGGCTTACCCGAGTAAGCTTTGTTTACAGACCTGTCCCCTAGGTTTGGAGTACATTAGGTGAGCTACACTTTATCCTAAGTCATCTTGGACTGCGACTGTATGCCATTATTGCATGTATCCTTTGGGTGTTAGGTTATACTACTACTAGTCATCGGTGCTGTAGCCGTTGAAGAGCCCTGACCTCGTCAACAATGCTGGTCTGGTCTGTCCTTCATTGCTCTGCATCTTTCTGAGGTCGTCCAACCATCTCTTTCTAAGCCTTAGTCACAGCCGTCTACCATCTGGCTTACCCGAGTAAGCTTTGTTTACAGCCCTGTCCTCCAGTTTCCACAGGTTGCTATTATTTCAGCCACAATATCTTATTTCTAGTACAAAACTTTGAACTCCCCATTTGTACAAATTTTCCAACGGTCATCCACATAAAGTGTAAAGATCTTTGTTCACCTTTGTTCAAAAGACCTAAAATAATCTTAAACACATGTCATGGTCATGGTTTCCGAGCCATAAGTGCCACTGGCCTCATCGTTTGATAGATTCAATTTCAAATTTCAGCTGAGAGACTGGGACCTGAACATTCCCCCAAGGCAAAGTAGCACCTGATTCTTGCGACAATTCTTGCCTGAACCCTTCTTTTAACTAAAATAAGCTATCAGATAATTAAAGGTATTCCAGTGGTCATAAAACTCACAGTTGTATCATGTATATGGAATTGACCCACCCTTGATGCAGTAGAACGCATGTACATCATCTTGGTGCAGTTATTGATCAAGCCCTGCTTCCTGCGTCAACTTTCAAATCGTCTTCAAGCCCTCGCAAATTTTTGCCAACCGTGTTAATATTTCTGTATATTTCATTTTTACCTGTCTGCCATTTCATTGGTTAATATTCCGCAGTGAGATTTTACTTTTTCCAATTGTATTTTCCATTCATGTTGTTTTATTTTTAATATGCGTTTCATATTTTCAGAAACTGTCCTATTTTTAACATTTCAATTTTTTTTAACCCTTTTAAAAAAGATAGCTCCTACTAGCAGTAAGTCATTTTGTAACGAACCAGATTTCAAGCGTTCACCTCCTCATCAGGTTGTAGAACTCTTTCAATCTGATGATGATCCAAAAGCTTGAAATCTGTATCATAGCAAAACAATTATCTAGGAACTATCTTTTTAAAAAGGATTGAACACCACACTCACTCCATCATTCATTTCTTTCCATTTTTTTTATTTTCCTGGATGAGGCCACTGATTGGGTGGATTTGGAGTCTCGGCGATAGAAGTCCAATACCCACCATGAAATTTAAACCCTTTTGACGTTTACTTTTTAACTTCTATGTATGTTATCCATCAATAATTTTTTTTTTACTTTTATAAGAAAGTGTAAAATTGAATGCATTACTTCTACAATATTGTGTAACTTTGCGATAATCCTTTAGTTAAATTAAAAACTTTTTTTCCCCTTTTTAGGAGGGAATATCAAAAGAATCCTATGCTAATATGGGACATAAGCTCGTGCATTATACATTTGTACAACAAATGCTGGGTGCCAGGCGGGCAGTTGAAAGAGTTCGCCTACGTCCTCGAGCTGTTCGTCCACAAGCTCAAGGCCGTCGGTATCGAGCTTACGGTTTTCATCGACGGCCCAATCCTGAAAGAAAAGCTGAAAAATATCATCGCACAGAACAACCAAAAAATGCTGTATATAAACAAAGTCTTCAACGCCCTATGGGTAAACCAGGACGACGATCGGGTTTTACAAAATTACCAAGGATTTTACCCTTACAACATTAATAAAGTTATAATAGACACCCTCAACGAATGTGAGTGCAAGGTGAGCCTTTCTTAAAATATATTTAACGGATTTGACACATAAATTTTGATGTATTAAATATTAAATACGTAAAATAATACAAATTCAATTGATTACTTTCTACTCAGCAACTGAAAAAAATATTTAAATATAAAAGTTGTTAAAATCCATTTAATATATATATTTTTTAATACACAAAGGAACTAATAGCAAGTATTATATTTTTTTTTTTTTAATTAATAGGTAATTCAAGCAACTTTTCAATGTGAGCTTGAAATTGCGATTTATGCGAAACGCAACAAATGCTTCGGCATTTTGGCGCAAAACACAGATTTTGTAATATTCAACAGTGCCAAGTACAACTTTTCTATGAAGCATCTCGATTTGGACACGTTGGCGACGGTGGCCTACAGTACCGAAGAATTAGCCGACACGCTGCACGTCGAAGTGAACCAACTGCCACTCATAGCGACGTTGATGGGAGGCAACATTTTCTTGACGCTCAGTGAACTCCACGTGAGCGATAAATAACAGCATTTATTTAACCAGAAGGATTACGAATATTTCGACTTTCAGCCTTTTCACCAAAAGCTTTTCAAAGAGAATGAGAAGTATTCAAGAAATGATACGTTTCTGAAAGTGGCCGGGTTTGTCAAAACGTTAGAACCGGCAAACAACTTTAACAACCAACTGCCATTACTGGCAAGAACTGCACTGGGGACATCTAAAAAAGCCTACTTGCTTAAAAACTGCCTCAATACCTACCAAACAATTTTTCCTCATGAAGGTCAATCGCCTTTTTAAACTTAAGCTTTTTAAGTTTTAATTGTACATTATGTGTGATGATGGTAAAACTATTTGTAATTTTTAGACTTTGCTATTCAGTACTCACCAGACAAAAAATGGTTTGAGGTGCAGAAGACGGCAGTGAATCTGCACCGTAGAGCCAAGCTGCCTCCAATTATTTTCTCGGTGATATTCTATTCTCAGTATGTCGTCCACGTTTATCCGGAAGATCCTCACAAAAAAGGGAAACATTCGACATTTGGAGTAAGTCGTCCGTTCGTCAAGCTGAGGAATACACCGTATGATCGTTTATTAATTTTTTGTTTTTACAGTTAACAAGGACTCTGAGGCAAAAGCTATATGGAATACTTTTTAACGAGAAGCCGTTAGAAACTAGAAAGAAACAAAAAGTTAAAGAAATATTCGTAGATTCAAAGGGGGAAACGCAAAGAGAGCTCGTTAAGCCCATTTACCCAAAAAGTAAGAATTTTATTCAAACATACCATTCCTATAAAATGTGCTTTACTATGAATTTTTATTACACAAAAGAAGTGCAATAAAATATTTGCTTCCAATTAAAATACAAGGTCTAAAAAATTTAAACAATCTAAAATTTTTTACACTATTAAAACCTTAAAACCACTAATTTCGTAGTCTGCTTGACCAAATAATATATTACAGTTAATTAAGGTCTTTAGTTGAGATAAAAAATTCAATGGCACGAGGGGGATTCGAACCCACGATCTTCGGCTAGATACAGCGTTGCTCTACCACTTGAGCCATCGTGACCTTGATCCACTCAGACACTTAAACCACCTTTTTCATTTTTCCCTCCTTTTTGCCGTTTTTCAAATGTCGTGTAATCTGATTGGATTCTCGAAGTATAGATCATTTTTAAATCATTAAATTCACTAATTTCATGGTCCACTTGACCAATTAATATATTACAATTAATTAAGGTTGTAGTTGAGATAAAAATGGCAAAGAGGAGGGTAAAATTGAGAAGGTGTGGTTGAGATGGGAAGTTGGTGTACGAGTAGGTCGAGGTCACGACAGCTCAAGTGGTAGAGCAGCGGCGTATCTAGCCGAAGATCATGGGTTTGAATCTCGCTCGTCCCATTGACTTTTTTACCTCAACTAAAAACTCTTAAAAACGTTTTTTTCTTTCTTTTCTGTTTTTGTTTTATCAAATAAAATACAATATATTGCATTGCCTTTAGTGAACGTTGATTTGGTCAAGTTGTGGACTGACACCGAAGGCAATCTGGATGAGATAAAATGGGATTTGTTCTGCTCTTCTTTAAACATCCAACGAGAAATCCTCTTCATGGAAGAACGCCATCTTCTCATACCCGTGGCTTCCCTCAAATTTTTATTAGTGAGTCAAAAACTCTGAGCGAAGTTTTTTTTTCTTCTTGTATAATTTTTAACGTACGTGACTTACAGATGAACCAGTTTGACATTTCAATTTGGGAACTTGAAGCTGTAGTAGCGACGATGCTACTCCTCCAGTACTATTCTGTGAGAGATTTGGAAGCGATACCCGAATTTCCGATGGATCCGAATGGCATCCACCTTTATTGGGCTTTAATCAGGGTTTTCGTCGCAATAACGGAACTCAACAGCGTCTGCGGCCATCCATTGGATTCTGAATTGGTAACAACACTCGTGGTTTAAAATTTGGTAAACATTCTCCTGACGTTGTCCTATGTTTAAAGGCAAATCCTATACATTACCAAGATGGAAAGCTGTTCCTTCAAAAATACAGACAAGCCAAGGACAATAAATCTTTTGATAACCTCTGCGAATTCAGGGTATTATATTTACAGTAAAACATTACTTTTCTAACATTTAACTGGAAATTTTCTTTTTCAGCAAAAGGAGATCAGATCCGGTAAGAAAATAATGTCAATGATATTAAACAACAATTCTTGAACAGGTTGGTGTCCTTTCAACATGTATATTATATATTTTAAAATGTATCTTGCATTAAAACCAAACTTATTTTAAGCAAATGTATCATTACAAATTGAATTTATTATAATATAAATTTACGTGTATTATTATGATTCTTTCTTCAATAAATGATCTTTGGCTTGATACGCCGTTGCTCTACAACTTGAGTGTGACCTCGAACCACTCGGACACCAACTTCCCCCACATTTTGAATTTTCCCTCGTTTTTCGCCATGGGTTGGGAAGTTGGTGTCCCGCTCGTCCCATTGACTTGTTTATCTCTACTAAAAACTATAATTAATTGTAATATATTAATTGGTCAAGCGAACCACGAAATTAGTGAATTATTATATAACAAGTAAAATAAGGTTATTAATTATTATTATTAATTTATTAATTCATAAAAGTTCTACTGAAGTTCAATACTTTTGGTTTTGACATAAAACAAATTGACAAATAAATTGTTATACTTTGCCAATATTGTTTGGTAAATGTATAAAAAGTAGCAAACCAAGCTTAATAATGTAAAAATTGACCTAATTATAAAATTATATTATTACTAGTAGCGTATTTAGCTGAAAGTCATGGGTTCGAATCCTGCCTGTGACAAAAATTTTTCATTCAAAAAAATTTGTGTCACAGGCAGGATTCGAACCCCCATGACTTTCGGCTAAATACCCTACTGCTCTACCACTCAAGCTACGTTGATTTTTCATTTTGAAAAAATTCAGTATAATTAATTGAGTAATTACATAATTAAGCATAAGCTGATAAAAATAATTAAAAAGTCAGTTTTAATTAGGAAACACGCCCTGTGATTCGTACATATTCCCGCTAAGCAGTACAATCGTTGATAAAAAGTGTTTTCATATGAAGCTGCAATGTACTTACAATTGGAATGGGATGGCCGAAATGGGAAGTTTGTTGCATAGGTCAAAGAAACGAAGGTGCCATATTTTTGGCAAAAGTCATGGGTTCGAATCCCGCCTGCGGCGGAAATTTTTCACTTTGAAAAAATTCTTTCTAATTAATTGAGTAATTAACCCTTAGTGTGGCATAGGGATGCACACTATTAACGATTATCTCAGACAGGAGGGCAAAAAGAAAAATGGAAAAGGAAATAATGGAATTCACTCGTCGGACATAGACAATCGAAGAATCTTCTAACCGATTTTTGTAAGAAAGAAATCACACAATGCCAATCCTAACAGGCCACTGCATATTAACGGGCACTTAGAGAAAATTGGAACAGCCCAATACGGTCGGTACATGCGGATTCTACAAAGAGACAAAAAAAGATACAAACGCGTTTACTAACAAACCGTGGAACTACATTAGCCCGAAGGAGGAAATGTTTTGCGATGTATAATCTGACCATAGAAGAGCTTCAACCACAGAAAACTGGCCTATTCATCAAATTTCTTGACAAAATAGAACTCACGGATGTGCTTTAGTCAAAGAACCGGGGATACGATAGCTCATAAAAGGGCATACATCCTCATGTAATTGAGTTATTATATAATTAAGGATACATTGATTAAAAAAAAAAAAATTATATCGGTGACAAGTTAATCTGTCAAATGAAGTGATTTATTTACTCTTTTTGCCTTTCTCACTTATTTTACCGTTTTCTGGGTTTAATTTTTCCATAGTTTGACCCAGGAGAAACAAATCGATTTATTATGTTGGTATTGAACTTATTTTATTTTTTTTATTATTTTTTTTTTTTTTTATAGTACAGAATTGATTTTTTGAGTATAAATTGTGTAACACGAATTCACAAATTGCAAATGATAAGTTGCAAAATAACCACTCTGGGGGGGGGGGAGAAAAGTTCTGAGGAAGACAGACTCGTGAATTATTTGAGCCATTGATCACCAACGAAGTTTTGTCTAAGAAAAGTTCCCCTATGTAATTTAACAACTGACTTCACCTTAATGGCCTAAAAAAAAATTTTTTTTTTTTTTTGCTTATTAAACTAATTCTAGTGTGTGATCTTGATTCAGCCTTTTTTAAATGTTCTTAAGACAAAATTGAGTACAAAAAAAAAATTACGATAAACTTTTTTCACTTGCAAGTCGAAAAGTAAACTGGGAATCAGGCTGACATACTTTTTTAAATTTTTCATTTGATCCCCTTAAGTCAGATAGGAAATGTCTATTCATTATTATATAGTTTTCTTTACTAATTGAGAATTTGTATAATTTAAGCTTGTAAAAGTTTGTGCCGAATTTAATAAAACTGGCTTCTTTTTACGCCGCTAAGTTTTTTTTAAACATTGATTTTCTAAATGGAGACGTGTCGAAGTTCTTTCCATATCATAGATTATGCATCTGAATTCAATACACATGAAAGCGTTTCATCGATAATTTGTGGCAGGGTGAATATGCTAGAAGTTAGTTGAAGCTAGTGGACAAAATGGTTTCGGAAGGGATAGTCAAGGCGAAAAATTGTTATTATTCCGCCTTGGGAATAACTGGATTGGCCAGCTATCTAGACGGCACCAGGCCCAAACTCACAACAAGAATTTGGACGTGCTTTTTCATCTATGTGATCCTTCCTTCTGTCACGACGGCGCATTTCTATACGTCGCTATTCTCGGAAACGTCGTACGCCCAGAAGTTCCTCGCTATGAGCCTCGGGCTCGACCAATTTCAGATCATGACCAAAAGCATTTTTTTCCATAATTACATGTCGAAAATGTCAGGGCTCGTGCTCGATTTCAGTTCGTTCGCATGCGTGGGGCACGATTGGGAAAGGACCGGAACAGTACTCGGAAAACAAACCGACAAAATATTAAGGCTGCAAAAATTTTACAACATGGTTCTCTTGGGCTGTTTCTGCTCTTGGTCCCTCGTTCCTATAATTTCCTCCCCGTCGGCACTCTTTTTGAGCCGCAATTTAGAAGAAATGAGCAAAGTTTTGCCGATCGTGTACCCTTTCGACGTCGACAGCTTCCCTTGGGTGCAGATCATCTACGTCTACGAGGTGGTCAGCACAATGGGCATATTGATCCATTTCGCAGGAAGCAATCTGTTCTTCGTCTGCTGCGTAATCACGCTCTGCGGAATGTTGGAGCTTTTAAAAACGTCTTTCGAAACATCCAACAACTACGAAGATTTCAAACAGTTCATCAAAGACCACCAGAGACTTCTACGGTAAACTCTTCTGCAATACAGAACTGGGATAAATTTTCGTAAAAACAATTTCAACGGGCAATCTTCAAACCCGAGGAAAAATTCACGCCAAATTGATCCACTCGTGAATAAATATTTCTGGGTCTGCCATTTTAAAATTTTTAACAATTAAATTTATTATTATGCTCACGAAATTTGCCATCTAAATGTATAGACTGTAATCCCAGCCGGTTCGGGCATAAATAATCATCTGTCTCTTTTCGAGGTTTATTAACAAAACTTTTTGTTATTCCAAATTCTGGTCGGAATACCCTACTGTTTCACTTCAGAGTAGAATAATTTGCTATGACCAAACTCAAATACTGAAGAAGAACCCAGGTTCAGCCCCGTTAGAGACAAACTAAGCCAATAAATAGAATAAAAAAAAAAAAATTACAAAAGCAAAACACAAATTATAAAAGCTGTTATGAAATTTTAATTAATTCGGTTTTATTGATTGATTAATTTATGCGGGATTTTTAATTTTTAGACAAAAAGGCCGTCAAAATGAAAACCTGCTTCATTTTTGAATTATTCTAATTTAATTAGGTGAGAATAATAAAATTTTGAGTAAACTTTTTTTTTCCAGCATGTGCAAAGAAATCAAACATATCCTTTCTCCGATCCTGGCTCTCCAACTTCTAATCAGCGCTCTTACCATTTGTTTCGCCATTTATGAAATCACGATGGTACATGTTTTACTTTATCGTTATTTTTTCCTTAAACGATCAATTTTTTTTTTTTTTTTTTTTTTAATGCTAAATTCCAAGGTTAATGAAACGAGCAAAAGTGGTATGGACCAGGTGATACTTTATTCGCGGAAAACCACCTACACAATGGTCATATTCATCGAGCTGTTGTTCTACTGCTGGCTAAGCACAGAACTTCAACAAGCTGTAAGTCAATATTAACGACCTGCAATTAAATACGATTTAAGTATCAAAAAACTAGTAGTATTTTCATATAGAAACTTTCCGAGCATTATTTAAAAAAAATTTTTTTTTTTTTTTTTTTTTTTTTTTTAAAGACTCTGACCATAAGGGATGGAGTTTACAACAGTTCCTGGTACTTGGATAAACAGACTAAATACAAGGATATCGTTATAATAAATGCTAGGTCGCTTCGTCCTGTCAGTCTTACAGCTTTGATGATGAACAATTTACACCTCGGGACATCAATTGAGGTCTAATCGATTCCAGTATTTTTAGTAGTTTCCTACTGACATTTATTTTTTTTTTTCAGGTGCTGCGAGCCGCTTACTCTTATTACACAATGCTTAAACAAATGAACCGCTGAGTAAACTCAGTTATTCTGGTAAAACACTCATTATTGTTGATTCAAATATATTTAAATTGTATTTTATTTTATTTCCTTATTATTGTCATCAATGCACTTAGTACAATTGGTTGGCTACACAATAAAGCGCTAAAATTTAAAAAAAAAAAATTTTTTATACACCTAGCCTCAAAATTTGACACCCAAAAGAGGACGAAGTGAAACTAAATGATTCAATGATTTTCCACCCTCGTAGTGGCGATATTTTTGAAGAAAAGCCCATTCGTCGCTGGATTTGAACTTGGGACCTTTACCTTACAGTGATGGGCACCGTGACTCCACCTAAACCATTGCGGTCACCGATGCCCCGTCTATGTGTTTATTGCTAAGGAATAAAAGAATATTCAGTTTACATGGTTAACTACTTTTTGTACGGTAAGGTTCAAAAATATCAAATAGATGGTATCAGAAACATTTCTAAAATGCCGCCTTCAGATTGTACCAACCAACAGTCAAACAAGGCAACTCAGCCACATCGCTAACTCTGGGTATGAGCTTATTTACAAGACTTATCACGAATAATGCTTGGCATTGTTATTCTTCAGTGTATTCCAGGATCTTTTTCCTGCAGTTTCTTGGATACAAGACAGTCAGCTCTATTTGACTTGTTGCAATGGCTATGTCCATGGTGGTCTTTGCTGGCTGGTCCTCTTGCGTATATGACACTCTCGTCAGATGCACTATTTGTAGCCGGACGAGCCCCAATAGAACTGCAAGCAAGATTTCTATATGCTAAGCGGGAGCTGGCAAACGGTAGAACACCATGCATACCAGTTGCAAGCGTAAATGAAGCCGAGGAGTGGGTAAAGGCGAAATGGCAACAAAGGTGGGACATGTCAACCAAAGGACTACACACATACGCGTTGTTCCAGAGTGTGGCAGATAGAATGAAGATGAAACACGTGGAACCGGATTACTTCATGTCCCAATTGCTAACGGGCCATGGAGACTTCGCTAGCAAACTGCACCAGTTCAACCTTAAAAAACGCCCAGAATGTGAGTGCGGTGAAAGAGAAACAGTATGCCACCTGGTATTCGAATGCCAGATGCATGCAACAGGAAGAGCTAAATGGATGCGAAAGATTGGCGCAAGCAGCACAAATTTGGAAACCCTGCGGGAGGCGATCTCAACACCCACAAATTACAGATTAATGCGAAGAAAAGGATGGCCCACATAAGACGCTAAAAATGTCTATAACAAGCACTACAACTGGCCCCCTCCAACTCCCTGACCGGACGCCACCGCACGGCCCATCCTGGGGGCGCACAAATAGCGCCGCAAAGTTCCGGTGGAGGGGTGCTGGCCAAACGCTAGGTGACCAAACAAGCCGCCTACCTCTGCAAAGCTCAGCCTGGGCTCAGGAGCAGAGGAAAAAAAAAGAGAAGACCTAGAGGCTGGTCCTCTCGCTGAATGTGTACTGAGGGTGATGGATCTTAATTGAGTTCTTCTGCTGAAGCCCCAACTGAGTGTGACTGCATCTTCTGATTGACTGAGTCCCTTGGCTGCTGTTGACTTTGTCTTCCTTCTTGCTGAATCTCAGACTGAGGGGGCTGCTTGACTGCTCTTGACCGAGTTCTCCCACTGTAGCCCTGACTGAGTGTAGCTGCATCCTCACGATGATTGATTCTTCTTGTTTAGCCCTTAACAGAGTAGTTGTTTGACAGCTCTTGACCTACCACTGTAGCCCAATTGAGGGTGGTTGCTTGACTGCTTGTGAATAAGTCCTCAGGTTGACCAAGTTCTCCCACTGTGGCCCTGACTTAGTGTAGCTGCATCTTCGTGATGATTGAATCTTCTCGTTGAGCCCCCAACAGAGAGTGGTTGCTTGGCTGTTCTTAACTGAGTTCTCTTGCTGTGATCTGCTGAGTGTGACGGTCTTAGTTCTCCCACTGTGGCACAACTGAGGGCAACTGCTTGACTGCTTTTGAATGAGTCCTCAGGTTGATTGAGTTCTCTTGCTGTGCCCTGACTGACTGTGGTTGCTTGACTGCATTCCTCAGATTGACTGTTTCCTCTCGCTGAGTCAAATTGATTGTTGCTGTTTGACTGCATCCTTTCACTCAGTCCTTGATCAACTGACTTTTCTTCTTGCATATCCCTTTTTATATCAATTTCCCAACCAGAGTAGGGGAGTAAAGGAAAAGCAAAATCTACACGGCCAGATAACTTCCCTTTGTGGGTGGCCGCACAACAGTTTATAATTCAAAGGGTTTTCCATTATGCAGTCCAGCAAAAAGAGTACACAACGCCTACATCTGGTGACCCAAAATTTATGGTGTCCCACATATTAATGAACTGTGTCTGCGACCTTTCTGCACGATTTTGTCATTTAAGACTATCCGTCTGTCACTTATCTACGACTTCCATGTTTGTGGAAACCTCTCTTTGCTACCTACAACCCTTCAGGCAGCCTTATTTCAACCCTACATTTGAAACTCTTGCTTACTATTTTTAACTTAAGCTAAGATGGGGCAAAAGTGAAACTCCTCGCGAATTGTTTTTTCTTGAGATCTGCGGCTTGTAAACTTTTAGTTCAGTCATTGCTAACCCAGGGTGGGTATTTTTAAGATGGTGCTACAATGCATCGAATTTTTACTACTTTTATGCCAAATGATTAAAATCAAGTGTTTCTGCTGCACAGCTGCGTATTTGATCTGATTATTGAGCCTAAATGTTCCAGCCATGTCCTGTTCCAATTTGCTAATTGAAAAAAAAAAAAAAAAAAAAAAAAAAAAAAAAAAAATTAATGCCTGTGCTTCTGGCAAAAACAGCCTTCCTTTAAACACTGGAGAAGCTGTGGAAAAATCAAGCATCCAACATTGTTAGGTGTTTGAAGTATCCACCAAAGTATTTTAATTGTTACGGGAATAAATTTAAAACTAAGTAACAAAATGTTTATTCAATTTAATTTTATAAATACAATTTTAAAACTTTAAAAATATTTTTGTTTACATACATTATACATTATGTAATATACAAATATATCTGTACATTTAGAATACTTGAACAATATACAGTTAATAAAACGTAATTAAAATGTACGTTTCACACTCGTACGTTTAGAAACGAAAGGATTTTTTTGCACGTCACGACGGCATTTTTCTGAAATAAATGGTTGTATTAATTAATAAGAAAAAAGTTTAAATTATTAGACATTATTATTTACTTGAATTAACTATTATTTTTATGTAAGGTAAGATGAAAAAGTTAGTGTCACGAGTGGGATTCGAACCCACGACCTTTGGGTCAATCGCTGCTCCAATGAACTCTTGATGGCTCAAGTGGTTAGAGCATTGGCATATTGAGCCGAAGGTCGTGGGTTCGAATCCCGCTCGTACCTTTTCCATCTCGACCAAGATCTCACATAAAAATAACAATTGAAATAAGTGATTTGATCTGAAATTACTAACTAAACATAAATTGATTATTATTATATACCTTTTTTTCGCACAACACTTCGATATCTCTGGACTCGATTGCTTCTTTGTATTTCTTATGAAAAAGCTTCCCATCATGGTACCTCACTGGATTGTACTAAATGAATGTATTAATAAAAATTAAAAAAAAAAAAAATAATAATAATGAAAAAGTTTTGAAAGCCAAAGTGAATTGGAAGGAAAATAAACTGTAGATCACAATGATGCGTCTCAATCGGAAGATTCAGAACTTATCCTCTTTGGCTATTGAAGACAAAAAGTCAGATCAAATTCAGTATTTTTTACAATTATTCTTAAATAAAAAAAATGAATAAAAGAGGATGTCAGGAGACAAAAATTCACTTCGACTGGCAAAATGTTTTCCTGACTCACCATTTCATAGCTCAAAGGGTTTCCGCAGACGCTATTCAGAAAGGTTCCAAAGTAAAAACCCTTGGCAACAATTGTATAAAGGTTTATACATCGTATATCGATTGGGAATTCTTGTATTCTATTGATCTGTTTGATCGAGTAGGAATCGAGCAGAACCATTGCGACCACAAGGGCGATCACCTCCCAGTCTTCCAACACCATGCCTCCCTCTGTCTAAAAAAAATGAACCAGCTTGAAAATCCTTCAAGAATGAGTCAATTACTTACAAGAAGGTATTTCAGTACTCCAGTCGGCAGGATTAAATGTTTCTCTTCCAATTCTAGAAGGCTGCTGTTTACATTGAGCGCAGAGCAAAACAGATTGGACTTTTCTTTCGTTGTGTCTTTGTCACTGAGGGTCATAAGCTTGATCAATCCACTGTGAGGCACTAGAATATGGAACCGCGTAACAGTTTTCAAAAGTTGTTCCTTTAAATCTTACCACTCGGCATGACGGCGGGTACGTGGATGTAATCTTCAACGCTGGTCGGGCCGCAAACGACAAGTTCTTTCACATAATGTACACCGTTATCGGGCGAAGGTTTCTCCTGAAGCAATATGCCGTAAATCCTCTGTCTTAATTTTTTCAATATCTAAAAAGTGACATCGTTATTCAAAACCTCAAGACAAAATTAGCCACGGTTATTATACTTGTAGCGCAGGAGGGAAAAAATTTCGAGTGTAGTCTTCGAGAAGTGAACAGCTCGTGAAAATACCGCGTATTACCACCATGTAAATGCTACTATCGATTTGACTCGTTTTGTGCAATTTCTTGATCAGTTTTTGAATTTCGGTCCAATTTTTGCCATATCTTGTATCTATGTCGTCATCTAAAAAAACGACAATTTTCTATTTGAAGAAAAAATACACGTTCTTGTTTGTGTCGTGAATAATTGTTTCTCGTGGCATAAAGGGAGATTTTGTTTTGTTATTAGAGAAAGTAAAATGGGGTTTAAGTAAAAAATTAATAATCTGATTTAATCTATTAGCTTTCGCAGTCCAATTGGCCAAATAAATTATTTTCAATCAATTATTCTTTAATTAAGGAAATTACGTGGAAAATGGCAAAAAGGAGGGAAAATTCAAAGTTTAGATGGGAAGTTGGCGTCTGAGTAGAGCAGAGTATTTAGCTGAAGGCCGTGGGTTCGAATCAATTTCTCAAACAAAACCTTAATTTTAATCCTTTTTTCTTTAGCTTGTTATTTTCTCCGCACTCATTATCCACACTACATTGTTCCGTCATAAGAATTTCAGCATCTATGATTCCTGGTCCAAGTAATTTTCACTTAGTCAAATCCATTTTATAAATTTGTAAAAAAGAAGCCTTTTTTTTCCCGGTTTATGTTGCAATTTGTACAGTTCTTTTCTTAATTAAGTCCTGATATGCCTTGAGATGTATGCTCTGCGTTGTTTTTTGTATTAATTTCCCCACTTTGTTGTTTATGCATAATTATTTTTATTTCTAACTATATAGGATTATTCTGTAATTTAGAAGCACGTTTATTTTTTATTTTTGCCATTTTATTGGGTTGTCCGGAAAATAATGCAGGATTTTGGTATTAAACAAAAAAAAGAAACTAGTTACTTTAAAGCAATGTTCTTTAATCAAAATAATTTCCCATACTCTCAATACATTTCTCCCAACGTGTTGGTAACTTATTAATTCCGTCTGAGTAGAATTCAAAATTTTTAGAATTGATAAAGTCAATAAATGCATTTTCCAGTTCCGTTTGATTTTTGAATATTATGTGTTGTAAGTAGTGGTCCAGGTGTCTAAAAAAATGGTAGTCAGTAGGCGAGAGGTCCGGAGAGTAGGGTGGGTGAGGCAAAGTTTCATAGCCAAGCTCCAATAATTTTTGTGACGTTACACGTGACACATGTGGTCGAGCGTTGCCATGCAACAAAATGGGCCCTTTCCGATTTCACTTTTCCAATCGCCTTGAGGTGGTCAGCGACGGTCGTTTTACTGACTTTGAGTTGCTCTGCAAGTTCTCGAACAGTTGTTTTGGGGTTTTCTTCCACCACTGATCGCAGAACATCATCATTAAGAGAGGAAGGCCTTCCACGACCTTCTTCATCTTCAAGGCTGAAATCTCCCTCCCGAAATTTTTTAAACCACCTTTGCACAGTGCACTCATTAACACAACCCTCGCCCCAGACTTGGTTAATGTTTCTAGCCGTTTGGGCTCCGCTTCGGCCGAGTTTAAACTCGTAAAAGAAAATCGTACGAAATTCTCGCTTTGACATTATAAGGATGACTGAATTATTTCCAAGTAGCGGAATGCTACAGAGGTAAACAAACAATATCATTTGGAAGAGGATTAATAAGTGTTGACATTCATACAAATGAGTAATCCTGTAAACGTAAACAGAATATTTTATATAGATTTTTTTTAATGAAAACTTAAAATCCTGCATTATTTTCCGGACAACCCAATATAACAGTTTTTAATTTTTTTGTGTTTATTTTTATTTATTATTAATGATAAATGTATTGAATTAATTAAGCTTTTAAGTTGAGATAAAAAAGTCAGTGTCACGAGTGGGATTCGAACCCACGACCTTTGGCTCAATACGCCGCTGCTCTACCACTTGAGCTATTGTTCGCTCGATCCCCTCGGACACCATCCCAACTCCACCTTTTGAATTTTCCCTCCTTTTTTGCCAATTTTCAAATGTCGTGTAATCGTATTGGATTCTTGGTGACAAATGAAATGGCCACGGTGAGATTTAGTGAAGTGGACTTCATTTTAAATCAATAAATTCACTATTTTTTGTGGTCCGCTTGACCAATTAATATATTACAATTAATTAAGGTGTTTAGTTGAGACAAAAAGGCAATGACACGAACGTTCGAAGGTTGTGGGTTCAAATCCCGCTCATTGACACTGGCTTTTTTTATCTCAACTTAAAAACTTAATCAATTGAATGTTATCAATAGGTTAAGCAGACCATGAAAAATAGTGAATAGAATAAATTTATTTTTTTAATTGTGGAAGAGTTTTAAGTTTTTCATTATGTCAGTTTGATTTTCCGTCGTCTGACTAAATTTCGTCGCCCCCCCTCCCCAAGAAACGATACAAAATGAACTACTCTGAACAATTCTGTTCATTCTAAACCTGTACCTTGTCTTGCAAGAAGCACGTCATACGAGTTCAGACTCCGTAGGAGCAAATCTGAATAATCCTTGACACCGAAAACCCTCTCAGCTATGATCGGCAGCATCTGATTTATATCACTCGATTTCGACTTGTAATGACGTATGCAGCTGGCGACGTTGAAAAAGTTATTTCTGTAGTTGATACTGTTTGACCTCTGCTGCGACAAGTTGCCCATGCTCCTATGAAAAGGCTGGAAAAATGAATTCATTCTACAATAAAAATTGTGTCAAATAACCAAACCATTGTTAAAAAATTGATAAATTAAAATTAATTATTTATCAACAAGTAACTAGATTCAATGACCTTTTTATTCTCAATTAACAACGTATGAACCATGTAATTTTAAAATTCTAGCCTCCCAGAACTTCTAGATTTTTAAGAGATGAGACCCCCCGGATGTGTTAGTCCTCAAGTTATGTAAAAATTTTCCCCATGATCGTGTTTTACAGAGACTGTAATAAGTGAAAAATCTCAAGAGCAATGTCAGGTGAATACAATTTTTAGCACATCCCGGCCTAATTACCACAAGATGAGGTTGAAATTTATCCTGGAGGAAAAATGATCCACTTGTAATTAAATAATACAGTTTTTGGTAAACCGCTGACTTTAATCGGTATACATAATAATTGATGGTTTGGATGGGCGGAAGAAGCTAATAATAAATACCTATCTTTTTTGAGGGGGGGGGGGTTAAAAGGTGTTGACAAGGTGGTTATCACTGTAAGGTAAAAGTACTGGTTGGGATTAAAACCAGTTTTAAAGATCGGGGTTCAAACCCGTTCTCGGATCAAACTTGCTCTCAGGATCAGAGATCAAAACCACTCATTTAATGATGGGGGTAAAATCAGACACAGAATCAGAGATCAAAACCACTTTTTTAATTATCGGGGATTAAAACATACTGAGGATCATGGATCAAAATTGATCTCAGGATCAGAGATCAAAAACTCAGTCAGGATCAGGGATCAAAACCACTCTTTTAAAGATGGGGATAAAATCGGACCCTGGATCAGGGATCAAAGCCACTTTTAAGGATTGGGGGTCAAACCTGCTATCATGGATCAAAATTGCTCCCAAGATCAGAAAAAAAAACTTTGTCAGCATCAGGGATCAAATTCGCTCACAGAATCTGGGATTGAAACTGCTCTCAGGATCACGGATTGAAATTGCCCTCAGAATCACAATCAAAATTGTTCTCAGGATCAGGGTCTAGGGATCAAAACTGTTCTTTTAAGGATTGGGGGTCAAAACTGCTCTCAGGATAAGAGATCACAAACTCTTTCAGGATCAGGGATCAAAACCACACTCAAGATCTGTGATTAAAACCACTTTTAAGGATTGGGGTTAAAACCGCTCTCAGGATCACAAATCAAAATTGCTCTCAGGATCAGGAATCAAACCCACTCTCAGGATCAGGGTCTAGGGATTGAAACTGTTCTTTGAAAGATCAGAGATCATAACCCCCTCAGGTCCAGGGATCAAAACTTTTCTAAGGACCGGGGATCATAATCACCCTCAGGATCAGAGATCAAAATTGCTCTCGGGATCAGAGATCAAAATCTCTGTCAGGATCAGGGATCAAATTCGCTCTGAGGATCTGAGATTGATACCGCTCTCATGATCACGGATTAAAACCGCTCTCAGGATCACAGATCAAAATTGCTCTCAGGATCAGGAATCAAACCCACTCTCAGGATCAGGGTCTAGGGATTGAAACTGTTCTTTGAAAGATCAGAGATCATAACCCCCTCAGGTCCAGGGATCAAAACTTTTCTAAGGACCGGGGATCATAATCACCCTCAGGATCACAGATCAAAATTGCTCTCGCGATCAGAGATCAAAATCTCTGTCAGGATCAGGGATCAAATTCGCTCTGAGGATCTGAGATTGATACCGCTCTCATGATCACGGATTAAAACCGCTCTCAGGATCACAGATCAAAATTGCTCTCAGGAAAATTTAAATTCAAGTTTCACTATTACAAAGGCTACTTACAGTCATTACTTTCAAGGCCATAATTGTCTATTTACAGTGGTCTTTCCCTAATGAAACTCGTTGTCCATACATTCCAGTAATCCGAAAAGGGGAAAAAAGTTGAAGTACAGAATGCAATGGAAACAAATGAAAGGAAGGAAGGAAAAGAGAATGGGAATAATTAAATAAATTACCAAAAGTAATTTTTCCGAGATGATATCATTTCCTATAAGCGAGGCCAGAAGTGGTAGATCTTGTGTAGACAGTTGTAGACAGTGAGCTAGATTCTGCCTCGAATACTCTTTAGTTGTCATTTTACGAAGGTTTAAATGTTTTCCCGACCAGTAATGCCTCGCCCCTTCGTATATGACAAAATCTGTGTCTTGGGCTAAAATGGCGAAGCAATTGTTCAGTTTGGCGTATCTCGCTATTTCAAGGTCGCATTCTTCAGTAGAAAAGTAGGCCTAAAAATAATTATTATTAACAAACAGAAAGAATTTTTTTTTCCTTCAAAGCTGAAAAACGGATTAACGAGCAGTTTGTTCGTCTCTAAATATAGCAATTTATGTTTGGAGAGGGGGCGAAAATGCACAGACTGACAAATGAAAATGGCAAAATATCCAAAAGCGCTTACCAAACTAACAATAAGCAAAAAAAAAAAAAAAAAAAAAAAAAACGAGGGAAAAATCATTGAAGCGAGGGTGGAGAGTTCATTCAGGAGATTGATCTGGTACTAGGCATTCAACGAATCAATGAATAATTTGTTGAAGCAGTGACGAAAGGTCAGGAATGAAGTGTTTTAGAAAAACTCCTTTTTCATTTTTTCTGTTTCATGTATATCTCATAACATTTTCATGCAAAACAAACACGACACTACAAAAATAACACTACACTTTGTGCCTTACAAAAATACTTCATTCCTGGCCGTTCCTCACTGCTTCAACAAATTATTTCACAAGTGATAATAATGAATTTTTCCCCTCTGTACAAATTTCCTCAATTTTTACCTTAATGTTTGGACCAGTGAGTAATTTCACCATCATATTGGCCCCACTTTTTTTACAGTCTTCTGGGAAGCGGTACGGATTGATGTCCAGCTGGTCGAAAATGTACTGGATGTTCTTGACCTCCTCGTACCGCCTCAGCTTCCACGTTTCGACTTTCGAAGGCTCCAAACAACCGTCGATGAATATAACGAGTTCGGCTCCGAGATCGGTGAAAGACTTGTAAAAACGTTCCAGGAGGTAGGCCATCTCTTTCGGCTGGCCGCCACTGAGCCACGCCACGTCTTCAAATAAGAAGAATATGCACGAGTAGATATCGACCACAACCACTGGCTTCCCTCTGCCTTCTCTCCTATAAAATAAAAATATCCGGGTTGATATTTAATTTGATTTTATTTGATATATGGGTTGATAGTTGTCTGGAAGCTACCCCATTTACAAGTTCTTACAGTTCTGTGGAAACGACCATTTGAAAGGACTGACGGTTCTTTGGAAGCTACCCATTTGAAAAGGACGGATGTTCAGCAGTAGTTACTCCCCCTTTGAAAGGACTGATGGTTCTGTGGAAGCTACCCGGTTTGAAAGGGCTGACAGTTCTGCGGAAGCTACCCATTTTGAAATGGCAGATGGTTCTGTGCAAGTTCCCTCTTTCCCTCTTTTGAAAGGACTGACATTTCTGCAGTAGTTACTCCCCCTTCAAAAAGACTGATGATTCTGTGGAAGCTACCCGTTTTGAAAGGGCTGACAGTTCTGCAGAAGCTACCCATTCGGAAATGGCTGATGGTTCTGCGGAGGCAGCCCACCTTGAGGGGTCGGATAGCAGTTGAACATTTCGTAAATATTAAAACTGGCATTACATTTACTGTTTTAATGAACCTTAACTCGAATATTGTAAGGGTAAAAAGGACAAAACCAAGTGGATACTCACAAGTAGGAATTGATCATCTCCTTGATGTCAACGTCGTAACAGCAGTCGGCCGTTCTCTCCATGAAAGTCTGGAGCCTCCGGACGCCCATTTCGACTGGAGAGCCGGAGGAATGTCAAAATCCAAAAGTCGAAGACAGCAGCCAAACGAGATACGTTACGACAGAAGATAAAAATCATAAACAAACATACAATTACAATATATCGAAACGTTCCTTCCGATGTTCAGTAAATTCAACACCAAGAACCATCGAAAAAAATCGAGTTTATCGATAATAGATTGATGTTAGAAATAGATATATGATACCGGAGATGGGAAAACTCAATCTTTTTAAAGATCGGGGATCATCATAATCGCTCTCAGGATCACAGATCAAAATTGCTCTCAGGATGAGGTTCTAGGGATAAAAACTGTTCTGGATCAGAGATCATAACCCTCTCAGGTCCAGGGATCAAAACTTTTAAGGACTGGGGATCATAATCGCTCTCAGGATCAGGGTCTAGGAATGAAAACATCATGAAAGGATCAGAGATCTAAAACTGTCAGGATCAGGGATCAAAACCACTTTTAAGGATTGGGGGGGGGGTCAAACCTGCTATCACGATCACGGATCAAAATTGCTCCTAAGATCAGATATCAAAATCTTTGTCAGCATCAGGGATCAAATTCGCT
>JASJUQ010002738.1:39088-69559 GCA_039619505.1 Cimex hemipterus | reverse complement strand
ATATATGACAATGTTGTTTTGCTGATCAAAGGAATTTCTTTCATAATATTCGCAATTCAGGGGCTGTGCAGGGATTCGAACCCTGGACCGCCAGCGAGTCAAATACGATTCTGACGCCCCTAAAATATTTTATAGCAGACGTGCTTCGAATGATTTCAAGTTGTTCTGTTATAGTTTTGCTCTTTGAAGGAACTAATAAGGAAGAAACGCTTCTTTCAGGCTGTCCTTTAATTTTTAATGTCAAATAACTAATTCATTCCGTCGCCATCGTTACGAGTAAACTTTTAAAACCGGGAAAGTTTTTCCCTGTGAGTTGTCACAACTTCTTGACCTTTGGCCGTTTAACGGCCGGATTGAAAATCGTAAAAGCTCGTCAAATATCACAGACAAATGCCAAAGGAAAGCACAAAGCAAAAGGCGCACTTTCGAAGTGAATGCTCTTCGGCCGGTTTTCACGGAAAATAATTTCCCAGAGGACAATCGCGATATGGGAAAATACGAGGACGCTTTGTACCGAGTAATCACTCAGGATGTCGCCTAATGGAACCCCCATCTGCATACCACTCAGGCCACCCCCTCGATCCCACGCGATGATGTATAACGTTAATAACGTACATCGATGAGAAATGACACTAAGCGCTGAAGGTTTTTTCTTGAAGAATTAAAATTTATAAAAGACGAGTTGTATTTCACAAGTTTTTCTTTTGTGTCACATCCTAAAGCAAGGGTTATTAAATTAAAAAGAGCCAACATAAAATATGACTTTAGCTATATCACGCCGTAACGAGCACTGCAAAAACTATCTTTATGTAATAAAAGTAAAATCGCTCTGAACGGTTTTTACATGTCTCTTTAAAAATAAAGATTATTACCTGGGTATTACTTCTAAACATAAACTTCAGGGGTTGTAAATAAATTTAATCGATTTGACTCAGTTAACATCCCATTTGTTACGCAATATTCTAGTTAATTTGATTATTATTTCTTCGCTAAATAGTTCAATTCATATTTTTGCTGCCTTTTATGAAATATAAAATCTTATAATAATATCTTAACAGTATATTTTATCTTTCTCGCAGTGACCTCCCCAGGTTCGACTTTTTCTTTTCGGACCTTAGGCTCCGACGGCTAGGACGAAGTAGGCCACCCTTTCCGTCCTGGATTATTTGTAAAACCACTTTTATTGTTCAATTGTATAAAAGTGGACGTGGCTAAATCGTTTAATTTTAAAGTGGGCGTGGTTAAGTCGTTTAATTTCAAACTGGGCGTGGTCAGGTGAATTTTTACTGCATTTTTTCTTTGTTCTTTAAACATTTAGTCAGATTAAAATAAAAATTTAAATATAAAATATATATAGTCTGGATTTGGGAATTTATTGAGTATATGGCCCTTGATTAATTAAAATACTATTTACTACTTAGGTTTTTGGCGATTTATTCAGCCTTCCTCAGGCACAAATTCTGGCCCTAACACGGTTGTAGGTTTAGTAATTCTGTGTTTTTGTGGGTCGTTACTTGACCTTTACTTATTACCTTTACTATCATTTTTTTGCCTATTATCTGTAGGGTCGGCCGTCAGGAAACAAAAATTTTAATGGGGAGAGACTTCCGAGATCCTATTCAACTTCGGAGTACCACAGGGTTCCATACTTGGCCCCGTCATATTTGTCCTATACATTAATAACTTCGTTCAGATTGTGGGGGGGGTATGTATTTGTAGACGTCACTGCCTTGATCGTCGGGGGAATATAGATCTGTTAAGGCTGGAAATTAAGCTCACAACGGATGAAGCTTTGGGAGAATTTCCTTGCTCTTAATATAAAGGAAAACAGTAGCTCCGTTTTATCGAATTCCTTGATTTGTTGTCGTATGTCTTGGTACATGGAAAGTTCGGTCAGAACACCCATCGGCCCTGAACTATTTTGCGTCCTACCGAATTGCCAGAAACTATCAGACAATGGGTTAAAGCTAAGTCATCCGTCCAACGGGATTGTCCTCAGGAGGGAGGTATGCGGAAAGGTCATCAAAGAAGTAAAGTAAGTAAAGATTGGATCAATTGCTAATTAACCACTGAACCATTTCCACATCAAAAAATATATGTCTCCAAGGGCAACGAGGAGGCCGATCTATCAGGCAATGGACCAAAACTAAGCCCACTTTGAAATTAAAAGATTTAGCCACGCCCGGCTTATACCATTTAACAATTGTAAAGTTGGTTCCACTGGGAATGTGCTCAGTAGAAAATTCTGCGGAAAAGTCATCAAAGGAGCAACATACAAACTAACGCACAAACGACCCACAAAAACACAGAATTACTAAACATACAATCGTGTTATAATCAGAATTTGTGCCGGGAGGATGGCTAAATAAATCGCCGAAACCTAAGTAGAAAACATTATTTTAATTAATCAAGGACCATATACTCAATAAATTCTGAAATCCAGATTATATATATATTTTAAATCTATCTAAATATTTAAATAACAAATAAAAATGCTATAAAAATTCACCTGACCACGCCCAATTTTGAAATTAAACGACTTAGCCACGCCCACTTTAACATTACACGATTTAGCCACGCCAGCTTTTGTAGAATTGAACAATAAAAGTGGTTTTCCAAATAATCCTTGACAGAGGCATGCAAAAGTTCATTAAACCGAAGGAGTATTTCCAAGTATTTCCAGGAAGAAGAAAAAGCGGAACCATGTCCTCTGTGGTTGAAAGTGTTATGAAGTTCTATGCGACCGAGATTCTTATTTTTGGAAGAGTAAAAGTAACGGCCGAATATAAATAGAAAAGCTTAGGTGGTAAAAAGCTTTACGCTTAACGAAAAGCTCGACATCCAATATTTCTCGAGGTGTGCAAGGTCGTAAAGATTTCACGTAAAGACGAATGGAATTTTGTCAATTGAGTAAAAAATATTCTTGTACGACTGTCAATTGGTCACATTCTGTGTTTAGCTGTTTACCGCAATGATGATTAATCGTACCGAATGATCGCCCTCCCAAAAAGCACGATCATTCCTCTTTTTCTTAATTGGCCACATTCGACCAAGTCAATTTACAAAAAATCAAATATCACTCCCCTATGAGAACGAGGGAAAACATTGACGATGTATCAGTATAATCATTGAACAAGTATACGTATTTCTTCTAAGAGTTTGCAATTATTTAAGAAGTTCTGGATTTGAAGACTTTCATTTTTCGGCAGAGGATTGTATAGAAATCACAATTTTAACGGCACATGCGGTGACCTGATCCCTGGTAGTGAGAGTATTTTTCTTCGTCTTTAATTTTAGTTTTAAACTGCATTTTTATACATCTGCTGGAGTTTTTAGTAAGGCGGTGCCTGGCTTTGATTTTGAATGCTAAATCGTATCAAAGTTTAAACGGGCGACCTGGCCATCTGGGCTTTGGCAGTTGTAAGAAATAAGCCGTTGTCCATGTGCAGTCATGTTGACGATGTTCAAGCAAACATAAGCTTTTGAACGACACTCTCGTTAGCAGGGTCTCTTTGTCCGCCCTGGCAATTACAAGAATGCAAAACAGTCTCATTCTTTTCACGGGTCGGCGAACCCCGGCTTCAATGTCAATTGTTTAACTTCCAGTCCTTGGATTTCGAGGGTCCGAACTCCGGCGGGAAATAGCGGCCCCGTTACGGCCGATATTCCGATTTTCGTCCACTTTTCGACTGACGTGAGAACAATGGCGTTTATCGGCGGGGCCGAGGCGGAAAACGGCCTCCGGAGACCGAGTATCTACTCGCCCCGTCGTCCAAGGATCGATCCATTGTCGACTTTTACAGAAAGAGATAACAGTGGGTAAAACATTTTTCCTCGGCCGAAGTATCATTCAAATCAAGTCCCGGTTTGTCTTCCGTGACGACGGTCGCAAAGTTCCTCGGCACGTTATGTCATATCGAACCTCGCAAAGAAACTTGGTCTTCATCGAGAGGGCACCATCATTTGAATTTTTTCGCCTCGAACCTGCTCTATAAATTGTCCTTATTACAAATAATAACGTTTCTCGATTGTTACAATAATTTGAGAGTTATTTATCGTACATCTTGGATTTCTTATAGGGGAAAGGGCAATCATTGGTGGCTAAGACAGTAAAACCACTTAAAAAGAAAGTTTGAAGAAATGAATGGGATCTTTCTTCGCGAGTTGGATCTTAATAATATTTTAAATTTTTATAAATACTTGGGTGTTTGAAAGAAAGGTTAGGGACTGTCGTTGGGGTGTTGCAACCGCTTGCAATACCTTCCCCGGAGAATTTTATTAATTCAAATTGGATCTTCTTTCAAATGTCTGGATTTCAACTAGAGAAATGAAACTATCTCTGGAGAGCTGTAGCCATTTACAGATACCTGGGTTTCAAGAATTGGTATCAACCATTACAAGTGGGTAGAGTTTTTCAAATAGTTTGATAGCCAAAAAAATTTGACTATCATAGAAACATAGAAATGATAAATGATGGAGTGAGTGTGGTGTTCAATTCTTTCTAAAAGGATAGTTCCTACTCCCAGTAAGTTGTTTTGCAACGATCTGGATTTCGAGCCTTTTAGCTCAGCCTTCAACCTGATGATGAGCTAAAAGGCTCGAAATCCGGATCGCTGTAAAACATCTTACTGTGAGCAGAAGGTGGCAGATCTTAGGCACACTTCAGTATCCATGTGAGGGACATATAAACAAAACGTTCGGGCCTATTTACTTGGATTTCATTGGGTATGGCATATCGTTAAAAGTGAGTACATCGTACAATCATTTGGCTTCCAAAAATTGGATTGGAGCTATCGTTAAATATAATTACGTTGAAGGTGAGCAATTGGGTTTTAAGATTTGGGCAGGGATATCCTTAAAGTTGAGTAGGTTGTAGAACTGCATACGTTCCCACCTGAAAAATCTGTACGTATTTACTTGGTCTTCATTGGGTAGGGTATATCCTTCAAAGAGTGTGCATTGTAGACTACTTGGGTTTTAAGAATTGGGTAGGAGCTATCGTTAAAAGTGATTACGTTGTAGAACTACTCGGGTCAGGGATTGGATAGGGGTATCGGTACAACTGAGGACGTTGTAGAACTGCTTAGGTTTCCACGTGAGGAACACTATAACAGAAAAATCGATACATATTCCTTGGGTTTCTTTGGGCAGGGCATATCATTAAAAGTGAGTACATTGAAAACTACTTGGGTTTCAAAAATTGGGTAGCCGTTATCGTTAAAAGTAACACACATATTCCTTGGCTTTCGTTGGGTAGAGGACATATCGTTAAAATTAAGTACGTTTTAGATCTACTTGGGTTTCAGGAATTGGGTAAGGGTATCGTTACAACGTAGAAAGTTGAAGAACTGCTTAAGGAGGAACACCTCTGTCTTTCAGGCAGAGGTCTGGGCCATCAATGTCTGCTGCAGAACACTTATGGATAACAGGATAAAGGGAAAAGATATTAAAAAAATTTCTGACAGTCAGGCCAGTCTAAAATGATTACAAAAAGAATTATCAACATCTAGACTGGTAGAGGAAACGGTTGAACTCATTAACAGGATCATCACCATGAGAATAGGGTGACCCTCATATGGATACCAGCTCATTAGAGACACAACGGCAATGAAGAGGCGGACAGCCTGGCCAAGGAAGGATCAAATACTGCGTTTGTCGGGCCACAACCAGTATTACCCCACTCTTTAAGCACAGCGAAAGAGAGTATAAGTTGCTGGGGATTGAAACAATTCCTCAAAGAATGGAATACGACCCCCGGATGCAGGCAATCAAAGGAGTTTCTGAAGGAAATCAAACCTAAGGAAGGGAAATGGTTACTCTCCAACTCTAAGAGGAGAATTAGGAGGCTGATAGGTATCCTAACGGGCCATTTCCCCTTGAGAAGACACCTCTTCATAATGGGCACCCTACCAGACCCCTTTTGCCGCTTCTGCGAAACAAAAGAAGAAACGGCTCGACGCTCCCTAGCTGAATGCGATAGGTATGCCAGGGAGAATTCGACACTTTCGAAGGAGAGGACAACTAAAACACTCCCCAGGATAAAATGGTCCACAATCCTGGGGTTTGTAAGTAAGTCCAATAGGTTTATGCAGGACTCGTAAGCCGACCAGGTCCCGGACCTTTAAGGGATGGGGTACGGGCCTACCCAGGCTTTTAACCCCTCGTGTCCTGGTCGCCCGCCCTGCGTTATATATGTATATATATAAGGAGGAGGAGGATGTGAGGAACCCTCTAACAGCAAAGTCTGTACGTATTTACTTGGGCTTTCGTTGGGTAGGGTCTATCGTTAAAATTAAGTACGTTTTAGATCTACTTGGGTTTCAGGAATTGGGTAGGGATATCGTTAAAATTGAGTATCTTGTAGGACTGCTTAAGTTTCCACGCGAGGAAAGTATCAGTGAAACATTGCTGCGTATTTACTTTCGGTATAATTGGGTATGAGCTATCGTTAAAATTGAGTACATCATAAAACTACTTGGGTATGTAGTGTGAGAGGAGCCTCGTTGAAAATTTACGCGTCTTAGAAATATCTTGAGTATCAAGAATTAAGAAAAAGTCTTTCGTACATGCATGTTTTTAAAGAGTTGAGCGGTGTCTATCATTGAAAGCATCTGATATCTGAAAATAATACTTGGGTTTCAAGAATCGGATAGGGTGCAATTATTGAAAGTTGATCCTGGCATGCTTGTTTTTCTCTCTCGATATCCTTTCTTCTTAAAACTACTCGCGCCTCCAAGATAAGAGACCAATCACATCTGGATTTCAAGAAATGGTGAAACCTTCTAGGTTTCAAAAAGAAGGTGGTAGTCCTCATTGAGATTATTATTATTTTTTTTTTTAATTGTTCGCCTCCAAACTTTATTAGAATTTGTTAACGTTGGGAAAAACTTTTCAAGCCGGTCACACCGCATGTATTTAACGCAAACAGTTTCGAAATGCTGGGAATTTATTATATGAAAAGTCTTGTAAGACTTGGAAAATATCTGGACACTGTGAACTCACTCAGGAAAACGGGATTTTACGCTGTTCTGATGTCAAAAACGTCATTTTATTCTCAAACTTGACGGTACATTATAATAAAATATTTTAAAAAATAAAGATTTTGCCTAATACAAATTGAAAATACTAAATAAAAACTAACCCGACAGCTTGAATATGCGGACGCAGAATGTTTGGGAATATAAAAGACCGTATAATTTCGAGAAAAAAAAGGATATTCTCTTTTGTACCATAATTATAGTCGTTGTGTTTGTTTTTGTCTAATGTTATTAAGTGAATATATTAGGGGGTATTACAAGGCCGCCGAATGCCTTTGACATACTTGTTTTCTAGAACAGAAAACAGACAAATGTGCAAATATATCTATGGAATTCATTAGTTCGAGATTTTTTACTTAATTCTACAACTAACTGTATATATAATATACAGATAAGTGCATATATTAAAGGAGGTTAAGAAAAAATTTAAATGGATTGTTTTACCGTAGGATTTTGAGAGGATCCAAGACGTGTGAACGAAAATGTTGGGTGTTTTTGTTTGGCCCAGAGCGTTTCTAATTTTTGTAGTATTGTTACACCCAAACTTGCTTCCGGTCAAAGCCAATTTATCCCGGTAGCTCGACGCAATATACAAACTATATAAAAAAAAGAAAAGAAAGATGAAAGAAATATTAAAGTCCAAAGAAATATTTGTGAATTGGGCGCCACCCATTTTATGCGTCCAGAGTAATGGTGAACTCCTTTAACTAAACCTATATTCTTGTAGTAAATGATAGGGTCTGCGAGTTGGCGAACTCATGTTGAACTGGCACACGGGCACTTTATTGTTTGTTGTTTGAGTCGATCAAACGCATTTCGGCATTCCGCCATCTTCAGTGATAAACTGTCTGTCATTTAGTCTGCGCGGGGTTTATATAGTGTTGTGTCCGTCGTATGTCGCTGGGGGCGTTGTGTTAGGGGGCGTGGCCTCCGTGTGCGTTGATCTGTCTTGGTGGGGGTTGTTTCCGTTGTCGGTTATTATTTGTGCGTCGTTGGTTTTTTTATTTTTTCCTGGTGTTGGTTGTAATGTTTTGTTCTTCTGAACGTTTTCGTTTTTTTGTTATGAAGTGTTTTTAGTGGTGTGAAGGTGGTGTGTGCTTGTGAGTTTGTTTGTGCGTTTACAAGTTTTCCGTTTTTAAGTGTTATATGTTTGTGTATCTCGAGATATATTAATATATTCTTGTACATATTCTAAATAAATTTAAAAAAAATAAAAATACAGATAAATCAATATGTGAGAGGAAAGTAGTATTTTCAAAAAATAAATAGAAGATTTATTTTATTCCTGGTCAGCAACCTCCCCCCCCCCCCCCATCGGACTCGAATTCCCACGGCTTAAAGATTATTCATACATCTATGAGGTACCTGGCCATGCAAAATAATCAAGCCAAACAGAGAAAAGTAATAATTATATATACGATTACACTATATAAGGAGGGAAATAAAATTAAAAAAAAAACGAGAATCTTCTTAACAATGGGGTGATTTATTATTCCTAAATCATAAAATTAAAATAGAGTCACTGTTTCCTTAATTAACTATAACATAAACCAAAACCCAGATCTGGAATAACTTAAGACAATTAAAATTTTATCATATAAATTAATAAAATAAAATCGTTAAAAGTAAAACAAATATTTCTTCTTCCGGCGATCTTTCAGACCAACAATTTTACTTGGGGATCGTTGATCCAGCCACATCCATCCGCCGAGTCCACCTGGGTTCCAGTCCTGATTTGGGGCCGCCTCTATATCCGTTGAGAAAACCACGAACGACAGTCCTCGCTCGTCGTCGTGTTCTGGTGAGGAAGGCGCCCGGTGGGAACTCAAAAAAAAGGAAATACCAACAAAATAAGAAAAAAAAGAAACCCGGACGAGCCGTTTTCGGAAGAATCTCTCTGTTGTTCACTCGTAACTGTTTTTCGGACTCTCCACTCCGGCGACCCCTGGCACGGTCCAAGTGATCGCGTTATCGCTTAATCCCCGGCACAAATACACACTCGTAAGAACAACGCTCGTTTCCTATGTGCACTGGTTAATTTTTAACTAATAAAATTTTCTAAAATAAAACTTTGCCCATTTTATTACCCCGTTAGATACCTCCTAACAAGAAGAGGAAGCTGATCGAGGCGAAAAAAATAAAAATGGATTTTGGAAAAAAAACACTTTCCTCTCTTACAAGCATGATATAACAAAACCCTATTTTTTTGTCACAGTATTTGTAAGAAAACTCTTCTTTAACCCATTTATTTTTAAGCGGTTACAATTGACCGTTCTATCTCTTCGGAGTCTGTTATTATTCGGTTCCAACTCCCGAAGATGACTGTCGAAGATGTATTTTTAGGTTATAATATAATATAATGACTGTCATTGGAGTGGTACTCAAGTATCGGAAACCCAAGTATTTGTACGATAAACGGTACAAGTAAGTAGTACAAACCCCAATAAAATTCTATCAATCCAAGCATTTCTAAGTAGCGTTAAGTTTCAATGAGCCCCTTCAGGTAGAAGCGCATTTACTGTTATTGAAAACCAGGTATTTGTACGAAAAAATGCTCAAATGATCCCGCCCTCTCGATGAAGTCAGGTACTTTGAATAATAGACCACTTCACAACTCTTTAAACCTAAGTGCTCGTTAAGAAAACCCTACTCAATTTTCGAGTATTTGTAAGACGCGTGGATGTGCAACGAGACTCCCCTCACTAGAGACCCATGTAGTTCTAAAACTTATTCACTTTTAATTACGGTTTTTAGTTGAGATGAAAAAAAGTTAATGGGACGAGAGGGATTCGAACCCACGACCTTCGGCTAGATACGCCGCTGCTCTACCACCATCGTGACCTCGATCCACTCGGACATCAACTCCCCTCTCAACCTCACCTTACGAATTTTCCCTCCTTTTGCCATATTTCACGTATCTAGCCGAAGGTCGTGGGTTCGAATCCCTTTCGTGCCATTAACTTATTTTCATCTCAACTATAAACCGTAATTAATTGTGATATATTAATTGGTCGAGCGGACCGCGAAAATAGTGAATTACTTATTCACTTTTAACGATATGTCCCATCTAATGAAATTTTTTGGTTGAGATGAAAAAAAATTAATGGCACGAGTGGGATTCGAACCCACGATCTTCGGGGGAAAACTCATAAGGTGGGGTTGAGATGGGAAGTTGTCCGAGTGGATCGAAGTCACGATAGCTCAAGTGGTAGAACAGAGGCGTATCTAGAAGATCATGGGTTCGAATCCCGCTCATGCCATTAACTTTTTTTCATCTCAACCAATAAACCTTAATTAATTGTAATATATTGTTTGGTCAATTTAATAAATACACTGTAATTTCTCATTTATACTTTCCTCGCGGGGAAACCTAAGCAGGCCTACGATTCAATTTTTACGATATCCCTACCCAACTCCTGAAACCCGAGTCACTTTCAGTGATACTCTCCTCACGTAGAACCCAAATATTTCTCCAAGGAAATCACTTTTCCTGATCCCCCCCCCCTCAGTATTCCCAAGTATTTGTAATACGCACAAATATTTACTTGTAGTCCCCAATGAAATCCAAGTATATATATGTAGGAGATGTTGACCGCCACAACGTCATCGGAGGCCGTACGTGGCGGGAAACCTGGCTCTCCCCTCTATCTAGGTCTCAGCTGATTGTCTAGTAGTTGCAACCACGCGGTACTACGAACTCGGTTCTTTTTAAGTTAACGTATTTTATTGTTATCTAGTTATTCTTGTACGTGTTTTTATGCGTTCATTAGCTTCAATTATGTATTTTACATGTATAATGTATTTTACATTACATGTATAATGTGTCAATTTTTAATAACTGCTTCCTACCCAGTTCTTGAAACCTAAGAATTTGTACGGAAAACTGCTGAAATGATGGCACCCTCTCGATGATGACCGAGTATTATCAAGTGGCCAGGTTACCCGGGTCTTTAATTTTTTAATTTAATTTAAAATGGTGTAATTTGACTGACATTGTCATAGGTGTCCTGTGTAATGACGGCCTCCTCCACTTTTATTGATGCCAAAAGTTTTTTATGGTGCCTTCTCCTGGACGTCCTTGTGCATTTACTTGAAAGACGTGTCTTCAACATCTGAGACCGTATTTCTAGGAGGTTACAACTCCGACGATAATCCTCTTCTCTCTTTGCCAACTAACCTTAGCAAACTGACGAAAGAGCTTAGATTAGCTGACGGATTAATTTAGCATTTCCATCTAACATGATCACCTATTAAAGTGGTGACCTCGACGTGATTATGACCCCGACATGAAAACATATTAGTGGCTGGGAGTAACTTAGTTGAAGGATACGCCACACGATACCATTGGTCTGAAGTTTTGAGTTGCTCGCTCATTAAGGGAGCTATGTAGTGGCCACTTGTAGCTACCACATGTAACCGCTGGATGACAGTATGGCATAGGATGTTCTCGCCTCTACTCTGCAGCCAGTTAGAGTAGAGCTCGTCCCTATACAAGCAGAGGCACCGCCTCGCTGGAATCAGACTCGTCCACACAACCAAGTCTCAGTCATCACTAGTGGATAACGTCAGCAGACTCGTCAACCCGCCGAGATCTCACCAATCACTAATGTAACCGACTTCGACAACGACAGCAAACTCGACAACCAGACGAGTCATCTCTAAAGGAACACCGTCGACAGGAAATACTCGCAGCATTTTTTAAACGTCAACTTGGCCGTAAAAGCCAAACGCTGCTCTCGCCTAATTGCTGCACTGCGTTACCTCGGCCTCTGTGGAGTCAACCTCAGCCAACGGTTTACTCATGGTCACAGACCACCCACCATCGGTCTCGGCCTGGATTCATCGTCACGCCATCTCTACACAGCACCGGCCCTTTTCAGATCCACACAACTCCCAGTCACTAAACCAACCTATCCAGAAGGTTGAACGATAATTGAAAAGAAGACATGAAACGTCTAATATAACTTTGGTTGTATGACTATTTTAAGCTTCTTGTTCTTACATCGACGAAATCCTTTCTGACTAAATGATATTTTTCACTTAGTATAGACGTTTCTGATTGGGTCCTGGATCTCCAAAAAGTAGAAAATAATCTACAGGGCAAACAATAGATGACGCATATCGCAGTAAACAAACTAATCTGGAATTCCATTTCCATTCAACGACCTTCCCGAGGCTGTTGACTGGCGTTCGAGCCCGACCATACAGCAGCTACTTAATGGATTCGCTTAGCAAACATAGATCATTAATTTGAAGATCGAAGATTTTTTAATTGTGAAGAAACGCAGGGGATCAAGATAACGGATTTGTTTTGTGAACCTTGTCCTCCCGATGTTAGAAGTGGAAAGTTGGAAAGCGAAAATGATACGCGTGTGTTTGCATCCGTGTGCGTGCTCTTGGCCGCGGTAGAAAACGCCGAGTTAGCGTTCATTTCGCCATTCCGTTTAATTTATAAATTCGTTCTTTGGCACGTCAGTCAGCGGCCGGTGCCAACAAGCGCGGC
The DNA here is from genome assembly GCA_039619505.1 of Cimex hemipterus. Taxonomy (NCBI): domain Eukaryota; kingdom Metazoa; phylum Arthropoda; class Insecta; order Hemiptera; family Cimicidae; genus Cimex; species Cimex hemipterus. Next base: position 57,019 of record JASJUQ010002738.1, on the reverse strand, counting down.
GCGGCGACCCACATTTCATTATTTAAGGTTCATTCACTCTCCCTCTCGCGAGTCGTTCCGGATACAGTTGGAAACCGGGCAACCTCGTTCACGGAGGCCGCCTCGATGAAACGATACGATGATTTTACCGATTATGATGACTTTTTTCACGATCATTTCAATACTTCAACGGACAGCGAATGTGCATCGGGTTTCCCTTGAACTTTTTCTTAAAAGATTGAAGTTTTTTCTTCGGCGATCAAAATATCGACATCAAACCTGACCTTTTAGATTTGGATGTTTCCCTAAACTTTCAAGTGTTCATTTTCAAAGAAATCATATTATTTTTTTCAAAATCAAATGTCGATGACGATGTCATCAAATGTAAGTGCTATCAACTGGATCCTTCTCCTGAGATGTACTAGGACTGACAATTCTCAAATTTGCTGTTACCTGATTTCACCCTGAATTCTTCTCGTTTGTAGTCTGTTGAGACTTCATACGATAAAGAATGTTTCCAGGATAGGCAGTCCCCATTTCTTAGATTGGATGTTAGCGATTACTGCAGTGTCCCGAAGTGTTTGGATGAAAGCACCCTTCCAGTTTAACCATTTCTGGAGACTAAATGAGCTTTTACTAGCTTCTCCTTGTAAAAGTTGCTTCTCGTGGAGATAAGTTTAGCACAGTTTCTAATGCAATTGAGGAGGTTGTTTTCATTGCCTCTGTGATGCCTAGATTGGCCAGTCTTTGTATACTATTGGTTCACCAGAATAGTGATCCAGGTCTTGGGTTGGTTTTAGGGCTGTCGGATAGCCAATGGGCTATTTTCCGTTTTACTGTCCAAGGTATGCCTGGAGTTTTTCTTGTGGTGTGCAATTAGTGATATTTTACTTTTGTTATGATATGCTGCAGGTTTCAGGTTAGTTTCTTATCAAAGATCATTTCCAGGTGTTTAACCTTGTTTTTTAATTGCAGCATAGTCTGTTTTATGTTTCTTAACTTGATTGTTTCCCGCCTGTCTGTGATAGTCCGTTAAAAGTCTAAAGCTGGGCGCACACTGGGTCGGTGGCACGGCGCGGAATATTGATGGTCCGCACACTATGTAGGAACTGCTCTCGGTCGGGTTTAGTGCTGATTTTGCATTTCTAGGAGTCCCCGCGTCACAATCGTTGTCTTCGCCTTTTCAAATATGACGTCCGAAGCCAGCCGAATGTACTCAAACTCAAAGATTTCCGACCGCCCTGGCGCACAACCGTGTTCCAGAAGTCTGGCAACTTCCTCCGGTTCCGAGCCGCGCTGCGCCACGGACGCTTAATAATCGTAGTAGTTAAAGTGTTAACCAATTCTTTCCGTCGCTCGTCCATTGCCTGCTCCTCTCAACTGTTCTCATTATTTTATATATTTTTAGTATTTCCAACAGTAACTGAAAAGGTGTATCACGCCCATTGGGGGATTGATTAAGTGGTTTTATTCGCCCCTGACGCCGCTGAGTCAGTGTGACAATATTTGTTGGCCATTTCTCGGATTCCCAGCCTCCTTTCATTACGCCCCTTTTCCTCATTTTCTCCCCTTTTCGCCGACGGACATCATTACCGATAACGAGGGACCGTTTGTCATTTAAATCCCTTTAGATTCGTCGGGGGGCTGGGCCGTTGAGAAAATTGCCGATTGCAGGATAAACAGATCTAAACGAGGTTTTGGTCAAATGTGAGATAATCCTGATTACGTTGATTCCATAGACTCCGTGAATTCCCCAACTCTTGCATTATCAAAGTATATCGCCGAGGGACAAAAACAAACCATTTCAATAAACTGTATAGGAGGTGCAACAATTTTGAGCACAAAATAAGAGACACAAATAACTCTAAACTGTTACTTAAGAGTCCAAGGCAGCAACATCTAAACCAAGAATGTAAAATATTGTAAATTTAATAATATCTACACGTATTTAAAAAAGAATAACTAACAAGATGTTCAAATATAACATAAGACACAGAAAACAAACAAAGAAATCTTGCTGTAAAATTTCACTTGGCCATGCCCACTTTGAAATTAAACGACTTAGTCACGCCCATTTTTAGACTATTGAACAATTATACAGTTGGTTTTCGTTATAGTCCAAGACAGAGGAAGGCTAAATAAATAGCTAGAATTTGTGGGCTGAGGAAGGCTAAAAAAAACAGCCGAAAGTTAGGCATATGTAAAATACAGTATTGTAATTAATCAAGTACCATATACTCAATAAATTTCTCAAATCCTGAGTACATATATATTCAAAAAAGAATATCTGGCAAACTGTTTAAATAACAAAAACATGCTGTAACACAACTTGACAACGCTCCCTTTGAAATTAAACGACTTAGCCACAGCCACTTTGAAATTAAACGATTTAGCCATGCCCACTTTGAAATTAAACGATTTAGCCACGCCCAATTTTATACCATTGAACAATTATAATGTTGGTTCAAATGGGATTGTCCTCAGGAGGGATTATGAGGAAAGGTCATCAAGGGATCAACACAAACAACCCACAAAAAACACAGACCTACTAAACCTAAAGCCGTGTTAGGACCAGAATTTGTCCCCTGATAAAGGCAAAAAATAAATAGCCGAATGTTAGGACCATATAATCAATAAATTCTCAAATCCAGTGTGTATAAATTTAAAAATGAATATCTGACTGTTTAAATAACAAACAAAAAAATGCTGTAAAAATTAAACGACACGCCCAGTTTGAAATTAAACGACTTTGCCACGCCCACTCTAAAATTAAACGATTTAGCCACGCCCACTTTTATACCATTAAACAGTTATAAAGTCGGTTTTCTATATAATCCAGGACAGAGGCAGAGTTCATTAATGGACCATTGCAGAAAGAACTAATAAATGATAGTAAACCTGCTGAGTGAAAACTGCAAATTCCGGAGGCATATGCACCCGCAGCAGCAGAAAGATTCAGATGTTTCCAGTAAGAAGAAGTAGCGGAACATGTCCTCCGGTGGTCCACAATCCTATTTAGGATGGGATTTTTATTCTTGGAATAAGACAATTCAAGGGCTGAAATGCACAGGAAGACCTTAACAAAGATTTGAAATTTGTTGAAAGTTGACTTAATACCTCTTGAAGCTTGATGGAGATGGCACGACAGAAGGATAATGGCCGACACATTTATTCTTTTGTCATTACTTAGCATATACGAGATACACTTTATGAAAGTCTAGCATACCCATCAACAAACTTGGTTCTTTTTCCTAAACGATCAACATCTATTTAGGTTGTTCTCAAAATGACATTTCGATCGTACCTGTCTTTTTCAGCCAACTTGTTCTTTTGATTAGTGTGCTTATACTATATACAAAAGCACTTCTGGCATAGATCCAGCATAACCACCAACCTCGTACTTTCCTTTCTGAACGGATCAACTCTTACGGGCAGTGTTTGCGGCTTAATGCTTTGGCTAATAATGAAAAATTAGCTGGTGTTAAAATCTGTAACTGCTTGTTTATACGTTCTAAATATTCGATCTGTCCCAACAATTTGTAAGCCGGCCGGACAGGTCGAAGGGATTACCTCGTATTGTTTATCTCTGGGTACAGGCAAATTCCGGAAAGTGCGGTTTTCCAATTCCATTCCGCAGAGAGATCGGATCGTCCGTCGTGAGGGGGTATTGAAATAAATTACATTTCAAAATCAATTATAATCTGACTTGATTGGATTGCCGGTGGTTTTCGAGGGCCTTCGACACGGCCCGTTTATACTCCGCCTTGTATAAACGGCGGGAGAAGGAATCAACATCTCATTTTAACGGAAATTGTTTGGATTGTACGCAAGGGCTAGTTTTTCATTCGACTTGAGTGGCCGTTTTTTATCTGATTGGTCGTAAAATCACTCCTTAAAACTTCTGCATAGCTTGGTGAATCTCTGCCAACAACTCTCCCGCGATCCTTCACAATATAGTATTTTTTTCGATTCATACAATGTTAAAAAATAAAGTTGAAACTACATGAAAAAATAACTATTCTTTAAATAGAAAAGAATCAGGGCCTTGAAACTAGTATTGCGATCATTTGACCACACCCACCATTAGACTTAGCCACGCCCACTTTGACGATACTGGACCATTTAAGTAACTAGCGACGTTAAACGACACATGTGGTCATCTGTTACTATTAGACGAATTGCATCTTTTAAGTGCCTTGAAACCAGTCCAGCAAGCAAAACGATCGTCAACGCCCACCAAATAAGAAATATTCGACTTAGCCACTCCCACTTTAACGATATTTGATAATTTTTTAATTATAATGTTAAATAAACCTGTGTCTATTTAGTGTCTTCAAGTGTCTTGAAACCTCCCTGCATTAACATATGGTTAAACATGGACACATTCCACATAGCCACACCGACATCGCCCTTCATTGACTATTTAGTTACATGTATACCAACGTAACATCAATAATATCAACTGAAAATTAATCTTCCAATTCTGTCCGTTAAACCGATTGTCTAAACAAATTTTGACCACGCCCAATAAATATATACAACCCACTTCGAAACTAATAAGCAATTTATCAGCAATTTTTTTTTAAACACAAAGGTAAACTAAGTCCATCTGGAGGGGTTCTACAAAAATCTGATCTCAGATCAGAACCAAAAGTCTGATCAGTGTGAACTGATAGACAACAATGTTTCCAATCTTTTACTCCTATGTAACAAATTATTACGTCCACTAGTGTACGTGATGAAAGAAGCCGTTTAGTTGGCCTCTTGAGCAAATTTAAAGTTAGGCCGAACAACATGTTTTTACGGTGATAATAGATGTAATATGCCTTGCGTATGATAAGTCTCACTGCGATTTAAAATAACAGAATTAATATCAGCGATGATCTCTTGTCATAAATCATGGCGAAAACAACGTATTCTAAAGACAAGAAACCTTTTTATCACCAGTAGATGGAAACCGGCACGGTAACCGATGTATTATCTGGCTTTGGGGTCCATAACGTTTTCATAAATCCTCCAGACATCCTCGTAAAAATTCAGGGAAAAGAGCGAAAAATAACAACAGGGGGACGGGTGTACAAAATCGATCAATGGCAGGTACGCGAATTTCCCCAATGGGAATTGCCTAGATAGGCGGAGGAAAAAACCCGTCCCCCTTTTTTTATTTGTTTGATCGACGATTGTTTCAAAAATAAATTGCTTTTCGGGTCCTTTGTACTAGTCGATGTTAAAATATTGCTGGGCCAGTTTATTGTAAATTTTCAACATCGGACAAGACAGACAGGAACAGGTAGGTTGGCATGGAAAATAGAGTGGAAAAAATTTAGCCTCTTAAATTACACCAACTCCGTTACTGAAATTTTGATTTTTTTTAAATTAATCATTTCGCAAAAGTAAATATAAACATGTGCTTTTCTATATTTTCAACTCATTCCAACTCCTTAACTGACCTATTATGGCTAATCTTAAACTAAGAGTTTTTTTTTCTTTCAATTTCATTTATTTATGCACTTTACACAATGCAACAAGTAAAAAGGTTGAAACATGAGTAGAATGTGTGAACGCAACAAGAAAGCATACATTTCAACAAGGTAAGGAAAAGGGCACAGATTCACAAATTTGCGAACAGCTAAGCAGCGACTAAGTCACTAAATGCATTCAACTCCAAACTTTTCTATGGGTGCCTGGATTGCCAAATGACTCATCAAAGCAAGTTAATCTTAAATCGGAAATGAAAATCTAGATATAAATGAAAAGGCTGAGCAACTGGCCGAAAAAAGGGTAACCCAACTCACCGTCGAGACTAGAAGCAATGGTGCACCAGAGAGTGTGCTTAAGTTGGAACTGGTAAAATGGCTTGGGAATTATAAACTCAAAACACTGGCAAAAAGCACCAGCTATGAAGCAGGCCAAAAGATTCATAAATCTCTCAAAAAAGAAGTCGAAGGAACTCCTCTCAACAGGTTTTGGACAAAAATGAAAGACATCTATCCTGGACACAATAAGATGGACAGCGCAGAGACAGAAACATCCGGACTCCTAGAGTTAGCAGGTCAAAGTTACCAGAAATGTTCGACCTAAAGGTTCTTAAACCGAAGCAGAAGGGGAAATCTCACATGAAATAAAAACTTTCCATAAATTTAAATTTACCTTTCTCCTGCTGGTGTCTGTTCCCTTTTCTCATCAAGTTAGTCTTGGTTCAATTCTTCGTTTCAAGTATGTAAAAGGAAATTTTCTGTGTTGGGTTTGGTCTAACTGCCTACGCAGACTAAAAATTTTTCACCCTCAGATCATCAAGAGGAAAACCTAATTTTGTTTTTTCAGCAAGAATATGTTTATGCTGGCTAAAGGATTATTTATTTAAACCTGCACCAATTTCTGATATTGTGAAAATTTGGTAACATGTTAAAACGCGAAACGATAAAAAATCAACGTGACTTTTATAACGCTTCGAGATCCGATTGACTAAATAAATTCACCAAACAAATTAAATAAGGTCTTAGTTGAGATAAAAGTCAAGTATCACGAGCGGGATTCGAACCCACGACCTTCGACTTGATACGCCGCTGCTCTATCACTTGAGCTGTCGAGACTTCGGTCCACTCGGACACCGGCCTCCCGTCTCAACCCCACCTTTTTTGAATTTTCCCTCCTTTTCGCCATTTTTCAAATGTGTAATCTATTTGATTCTCGGCGAGAAATGAAATGGCCACGGAGAGCTTTAGTGACCTATACTTCATTTTGCTTATTACACCCATTAGGTTTCGTGGTCCGATCGCCCAAATAAATGCTTTTCAAGGTAGAGTAGAGGCGTTATTTAGCCGAAGGTCGTGGGTTCGAATCCAGCTCGTCGCACTTACTTTTATCTCAACTAAAACCTTAATTAAAGATTAATTAAATGAAAAGACGGTATATTAAGGTTAATTAATTTCACCATCATCTGCGAGGTCTCGAAGCCAGTGACGCTTCAGTCTCGGGGAGGTTTGTTTGGAAGGATGCTGGGTGAAAGGTCATGAGGGTTTATGTGACTGGATAATTCTTTTTTAATTCTCATTGTACATGATAAGACTGGATGCACAGAAATCGTCATTGACGATTGGTACGAAGGTTTATTGGGAATAGAAACGTTGAAGGTTCGAGTGTTTAGTTGAACCCCAAAGTTCGATGGCTTCCTTGATCGCTTGTCTAAGGATCTTTTAAGAAGTTTGAAACGTCTGTTCAGCTCGTCTTTCGAGTCGCGAGCGAAGGTTCCATTAAGTCGTCCAAATATTGACTAGTTGGGTAAGACAATGGTAGTTGGAATATTATTGTAGTAGATGAGACCAGTGGTTTTCCCTAAAGGGTTCACATTTTTGTAAGTTTATTGTGATCTTGAACTACTGCTCAAGCGGTATGACATGGGTTTGCAGGTGTGCACTAGAGAGGATAGATCGATCCTAAGATACTTCCTTGTGGCATCCCTGCATCTATGCGATAAAGAGTGGCCACTGATGTCTTAATAGAAAGGATAGGATCAGGTTGCAATTTGGGAGGAATTTCTTAAGTTTTCAGACCAGCCCCGAGTGTCATACCTGATCAAAAGTTTGCTTCACATCTAGGAATATCGGAGCGGCATTTTGTTCAAGATCGGTAGCGATGATGTCTAAAAAAAAGGTTGTTTTAAAAATTTAGTTGGTATCTCATTTTAAAAAAGACGTTTCTGTGCTATGTTATATTATTTAGGAATGGCTTGGATAAAACCTCAATTGTACAACGATATATTACCGTTTCCAAAATGGGCCCTCGTTAAATAAATGTTTTGAGAATTTTTTAAAACGGATGGGCTTGGTCCTCGGGTTTAATTCATATAAAAGGACCTCTGTTTCGCTCCGGTCGCTAAGGCGAATGAATTTCCTGAGGGCTTCACGGGCGAGAGGATAGGATTTACTTGTCGAAAAAATATGAGATATGATCCGATTGGCCTGGAGACTTCGTGACTTAATTTCCTCCGAGCAGGTCCGCAGATAAAGACAAAATAAAACAATAAAAACCATTTTATAAACATTTAGAAAAAATCGGCTCGCTTTGAAAGAAAAACTCTATGAACATAATCCGTGTCAATGTTGTTCAGAACATAAATCAATCAAAAGTGCAGTACAAATATATTTTATTTTTATTTTGGAACAGATGTTCAACAATACGATAGTTTCTCCGCAGTTACAGCATTAGTTACAACAACAAATTTCTTTCCTTAAAAAAAAATTATTAGTGATTGTGTAAAAAGACATAATATGGAAGGCCAAATACAAACTACAGAGGACGACGGGTACGATTCGTCAAACGTGTCCTCAGGATGTTCAGAAGAAGGATACCTCTCGAGGCTGGATAGCGTCTGCTGCGTCGAGGACGAGTCCGAGGTCGAAGCGGAAGAGGGTGAACCCTCGGACACCCCCTGTGAAACCGGTCCGGCCCCTGAAGACGGTCACTATGTCGTCGTCATGAACGCTCGCCGGCAGAAGGACAATCCGAGGATCTACTACTTGGACAAGGACTCGGCCCAGGTCGTCCCCGAGTCTGTACTCTACTCGTCGACGGACCTGCTAGGATCCGCGGGCGAGCCGGGAAGGAAACTGACGAAAATACGCTCGTCCAATTGGTAAAAAAGTTGATGTCAGACACTCAGTACTGCAGTTTTTGATTGCTCGAAATAAACACATTTTCACCGACCGAAATGCATTTTTTAACCATTTTCGACTAATGCCATTTCCCCTGATGGTGCCAGGAGAGGCCAACTTCGATATTGCTCTTTCACTCCTTAGCTTGAAAACCCCCTAAGAAAAATTTAAAATATCATTTCTAACATCCAATAGGATATGGCACCATCTACTACTCAGTTAAAACAAGATTAAAAGACATTAGTCTACAACACAAGTCATCGATCATAATCTCCCAATCATAAACAAATATTTTGACATACAATCCGATTATCCTGTAAATAAACCGGCGGTTTGGAACCGATTACGATCCATGCTCAAGCTAGCGTGTAGATATTGTAAAAAGCGAGATCAGCCGGACCAGTTATCTAACTGCTGATTTTTTTTTCCAATAAGGGTTCCTCAAACTCAGGCTATTCTGGTTGAAAACGAAAAAACACAATTCTTTAGCAAAGGTGTTTAACCACAGAATTTTAACACAAAGAATTTCCATATTTATAGTGATAATTTATCAAAATGAAAGCTTGGCTTTTATTTAACTTTATCTCTGTTAACACTAATCCGTATAGGGTTGTTTTAATGTAAAACAAACTTTCTTTGATTTATATTTGTTGGTGCTTCTTCGTAGGACATTTCTCTTTACTGTGTTCACTACGTTCCCCTATTTATCAAAATACAGATTACTGTCTCAGTAATATTTCTAGAAATTATTTCTTACTCTCTGGTACTTCTAGTGAACTTAAAAATCGAAAAAATCTATTAAAATATTAAATGATAATATGAAAGGACGCTAGGAAGATGACGCAAGATAGATAGATGGCTTTTATAAGTTCATTTTTAAAACGAACCTTTATTTCATATCAGCTGATGTTTTTACAATTTTGTTCCGTGCGCTTTCACATTAAACTGTAGCCTCTCAATTTGTACGATTTTCTAATTAGTAAAAAAAGAAGAGCTTCCCTTGTTATCATCGATGATTATTTCTGGATCACTTGCTTGAATGCCATTTTAAACCCTGTTAAACTTTATATGATTTTCTAAGAGCTCGATAGTCTACTCCTACCTCATGTCCAGTCAATCTGAGATTCCTCTTGATCATCCATCGACAGAGAGACATTATTCCTAGTGTTCCTCAAGGATCAATCCTTGGACCCAAACTGTGGTTGTTGCTAAGGAAATTGGCTTTGTGTGAGGTCTTATTAAACATGTCCAAGGAAGCCAACATGAGCGAACAACAAAGTGCCAGTGGGTAGTTGACGTGTCCATACAGTATCCAGAATTGGTCGGCCATTGGTTGTTGTTTCCAAAATTCTGTCCAAAACATGTAAATACCAATACACCCTAGCCTAACAAAAAACTGCATCAGCGATGTCCTCGACCGCAATATCCACACGGCACAGAAAAAGTAAGGAACAATAGGTCATCGAGGTCATGCTGGCCCAATCTTGGGCTAAAGTTTGGATTAGCCCAGAGTGTGGGCGGCCGCGGTAGCCGAGTGATTAAGGCGTCAGACTCTCGGCTAGTAGACCGCGCGGTCGTGGGTTCGATCCCCACCATTGCCTCTGGAATTTTTCTGGCGCCTAAGGGGACCGGTGGCCGCAATTAAAAGAAATTGACACGACACTCATCAATGGAAGGGGCGGGACCGGATCTCAGCGACCCTGAATCTGGTGCCCTTCAAAAATGAGTTTCTTCGATGGAACAATACATGTACAACGGGGGCTCAAGTTCAGTTTGTGTTGCGAGCCCTCCCCCAAGAATATGGAGCCAGGGTATAGTACAATAAGCTGAACTGCTGCAGTGCTAAGGAGGGAACTTCTCCAGTACCTGGTATCCGTTGTATCCATTCAACCATAGCCCAGAGTGCGGAGCTAATCCCATGTGCCAGGCCCATCTTGGCGAAAAATGCGTTGACCTGTCGTCGCCCAGAGAGAAAGGTCATCATAACATGCAGGACTAATATCGACAGGGTGGAGGCACTGCAGAAAACGTTTCTGAAGCATGCGACACAGTCGTATATAAACGTTTTCGAAACCGCTCAATACGAAACAAATATGTGATGTTTGAGGAGGATTATAACAGGAGAATAAAGACAGCTTTCCTCCTACTTGGCCATGATAGCTGGTGTTTTTAATCTAAAATTTTACCCCAATAGAAAAAATTGTTACCTAATTAATAAAAAATATGTTGGAGACAGATTTTAATGGTGTCGTACAAAGGTGCATCGGAGAACTTTGGGCTGAAAGCATTGAATTCTTTGGATATTGGAGGATTTGGCTGAGCTCCACAATTCGACTCTGCAAGTCTAAATAGTTCTGGTGATAGTTCTGTTTAGTTTGCTATGTAGGCTTAGTGTTGATTTTTGTCCCAGTAGGTGTTTATATGTCTTTTTAATCTTCCATGTGGGTTTCATGAACGTCTCCTATCTAAGTAAACCCCAAGGTAGTGGACTTGGTCGGATGGATTACGTTGCTGTTTATTTTCACTGGTAGGTCTGTGGTTTTGAATGTAAAAGTTACTCCTCGGCTTTTTGTTTGTTCAACCTTCCGCCAGCTTGTGCACCGAAGTAAGAGGTTCAATGTTGTTGGGCTGAGTCTGCCGCTAGTAGAGGATTGGAGTGTGCAGGTATGATTGCAGTATCGTCGAGTGTTTAGGCGTCTAGGTATGGCAGCAGTGTAGATGGTGCAGGGCATTGGATCTAGGATACTTCCTTGTGAGACTTTCTGTTCTTATGAATGCTGACATATTTTTATCAAATGTGTTGGGGTTTTATGTGATGCCATGATCTTTTGAGTATTTTTTTGTTATTATATTTATTAAATATTCATAAATAATTTAAGATTGCTATAGTTTTAAAAGTTATATAGGCATAAGCATAATGCGCAACATCTAGAATGTTAAGAGTATGTGTGGGATTGTTCACACATTTCTAAACAAGCCATAAGACAAAGATGAAAAAATTAAGAAAAGAAAGTCGAACGCTCGTTAATTCTGAACGAAGGACGCTAAGCAGGCTGTTTAAAGTCCGTTTATTGCATGCCCCCCTCTGGACAGAAAAGAATTTCGACATATTCCCAAAGCATAAATGTGAAAGTGGGCCGACTGTTCAAAGGATTAAGGTACGTTCTTTTATCGTTTTCCCATTGCTCAATAGTTCCAAATCTATCTCCCTGGAAACTTCCTTTGCCCTGTGACTATTCCAATAACTAACCAATATATTATACATAAAGCCCACAAAATTCCATTTCATTGGCAAAAAGTTTTGAATGTAAAAGCCACATGCGTATATTACACTATTACAGAGGTGTTTTGGAGATTTAGAAATATTCTCAAATTTTACTTTACATAGGATCTCCAAAACTTACTATCTTTCGTACGGAAACTTTGCCCTAAGTTCATTACTAGATCATGCTGGTCGGCCTTAGGGCTTCGGGCGAACTCCGTCCGGCAGGCGTACCTCAGAAAGCTAAGTCGGCTTCAAACTCAATTATGGGAAAACTCTTGATTATTCGAATTGGCTTTATCGCTTTCGAATCGCTCCTGTTTGTTGTTGAACTTCGAAACCGAAACGGACAAGCTGGTCTTTTATCATGATGGATTTTTTTCGTAAGTCGTAAAGTTGATCAAGTGCACAATGGCGAAGAAATAGGCATCGCTAAGTTGGTTGAGTTTACTACTTAGTCGAGGTTAATATTTATGAATCGTCGAATTATTTTCAGTCCTCTGGGTTTTAAAGTTCTTACAAGAACTAGCTTTTTCGCTTTGTTACATTAATTGGTTGTGACGATTTCTAAGTAGGCGTGGATAATTAGGTTGGGCGTGGTCAAAGTATGTTATGATAATCAGTAATATATCAATAGAAATTTTCTTTTTCTCACAAAGCGCATTATCCTAAACTTTTTTTTCAATATTTTTTATACGGCACATGGCCAGTATATAAATAACCAACAATGAAAAAGTCGGCGTGGTTAAGTCGGCTATCTTTACCGTTTGGGCGTGGTTGATGTTTATGACATCGTTGCCTGATGTCAAAGAATTTGACTTGAGATATCCTGGAAAAAACTAGTGTTTTAGCTTTGTTACATTGATCGGTTGTCACGTTTAAGTAGGCGTGGCTAATTTGGTTGGACGCGGTCAAAGTTTGTGATGATAGAAATGAAACAACATAATTTTCTTCTTCTCACGATGCGCATTACTGTAAATGTTTTTTATTTTTTTCATGTAGCACATGGTTAATAATGAATACCTAATACTGGAAAAAGTGGGCGTGGTTAAGTCGGTTGCCTTTACCGTTTGGGCGTGGTCAATGTTAGTTTCGTGGACCGATGCCCAGGAATTTGGATTTGGAAATCCTGATAAAAACTAGGTGGTTAACTTTGTTTGGTCGACTGGCACAATACCGTAGTAGACGTGGCTAATTTCGTTGGGCGTGGCTTTTTAATATAGATATATTTTAATATTTTAATGTGGAAACTACCCACCATAGACTTTTTCTTATATCAACTGGTATGACGTTGAAATGGGCGTGGTTAAGTTAGTTCACTTGTTGTCAATGATCTAAGGCTATAAATATAGGCGTCGCTTCCTAGATTGGGCGTGGTCAAAGTGTTTTCACATCCACTCATTCTAGTGTACTGCTGAGCAGTTTTTTTGTGGGTAGTTGACTGTACTTTTTCAGGATATAAGCGATTCAGTTAAGATTCACTCAATTGTAGTTGAGCTGATCAAAGGTCCAATAAAATTAGGCGTGTCTAACTTATTTATACGTGATCTGCGTTCGCGTTTTGACAACCCAATGTTCTGCTAAAATTATCGTTCTTGAGCTTTGTAGAGGGTCCTTATGCCTCGGTAATTATGCTGTTTGAGGATAAAGCTTTTTAGTGATTCTTTTAATGTTTATAATAATTTGTAGGCTGATCATTTTTCCTATAGTTTAAAAGTAGGCATGGCTAAACCGATTGGGCGTGGTCAGCTAAAGTTTTGAAAATTTATTCAGACTAATGTTCTCCTGAAATGTTATTTTGTGTAGCTTTTTCACGGAAACTCAGTTTGAATTTGTATTTTTCGAAGTATAGGTAATTTTGTTTTCGATTCAATTAATATTCAGTTAAATATAGCCAGGAGGATTGCCCAATGGCACAAAAGTGGCGTGGCTAAACCGATTAGGCGTGGCCAACTTTAGTTTGGACACCCTGAAATCTAAATACCCTGGTTTTTAACATCAGTATCCATACAGGAACAAAAAAGGGAAATTTAATTTTAATGTCTTCGCAAAAATATGTCAATATACTATTACATCCTGACGAAACGGTGATTAACCGTTAGTTCCAAAGGCCTTCAGCTATAAATAAATAATGACGTGTGGTGAATGATTTCCCAAAAACGCTAACCATGGGATGGGATTTCTATAAATTTGTAATGGATCCGGTCACGAGGGAAGATTTGAGGATTGAGACGGTTTATGAACAAAAAAAGGCGTCATCGCAGTCCCCCGGGGTCGCTTTCTCCCGTTTGATTTCCTCATACATCACCTTATGTTTGTGCTCGTGATCGGCGTTACTTTCCTTTTCACCCGATTCGTTCGATTTCTTCAATTAAAATCGAACGAAAATCGTGAGCCGGATCACAATAATCGTTCGACACGATTTCACGGAACCGTCACCAACAGTCAAATTGATCTTCACCAAAACTATTCTTTTATCAAGGTAAAATATTGCTAATATACTAATACACTAACAGCCAAGAAACACAATTTTTTTATTTATTTGCAAAATCTAGAAAATCGTGACACTCCTATGAGCTGTGACAATCCTACTGTCCCATTTCCTCGCAAAACGTAGGGTCTATTTTTTTAGTGTGTTGTTTTTTTAAATTGTTTCCTTTGATGAAATAATAAAGTTGAGTAAAAATTTATCTTTTTTTTCGTATAAGCATGGTTTGAAGTCGGGAAGATTTCGTCTGGATAATTGCACTGGTCAATGATGGACGTGAGTACTCGGTGTGCCGCGCTCTAACACCCACGATGGTCTATAGCAGTTTAGTGGTTTTAAATCGAGAAGATCTTGCCTGTGCAGATGAGGACATGCATTGGCCGACGTCTGTCACATAGCTCAAGCCTTGGGTGTCCCGTTCTCCAACACCCAATATGGTCTATAGCTGTTTAATGGTTTTAAACCGAAAGGATCTTGCCCGGGTTGATGGGCTCAGGCTTAGGAGATTGTCGATCACAGCCCAACCCTTGGGTGTGCCGCGCTCTACTATCTTTTCTCTTCGGTGGGTTAGAGTTACCGGAAGTCTCAACCGAAGGCAGTGGTCGACCGAGATTAGATCGTTTTATTGCTCTTACCGTCATTTAATGGCTTCCTTGACAATCGCTTGATTCTTATTGAGTCTTAAGGCCCTCCACGAGGCCAGATGAGGTAAAACGCGTTAGTAAAGTTAAATTTTAATCGATCACTTCGTTTGAATTGAAACTTGAGAACTTCATGCCTGTTATCGTGTAAATCTGAATCTTTGGATTTTTTTATATTGTTTAACAAACGTTTAAGGTGGCCGAGGAGTTTTTTCTTGATGATGAAGGGATCAAGGGTGTTTAAAATTTTGCTGAAAATTTCTCTCGGTTTTTGTCGTAGTGGGGGGGGGGCTTGGAGGTCCGACGATCCCTTGTGTACGGTATCCATTCGAGTGCATTGACCGGATTTACCATGTGAGGATAACCCTCGACCGGGTTTCCGTGTATTTGACCAAGAAATATCAAGGCTAAAACTGAAAACGTGGAAAACGGCGTGAGACCTTTTCACGCACCGTTCCGTGAAAAAATTGCCATAGATGGAAAACAAAGTTGAAAATCGGTTTTAACCTTGTGCCATTCGGTTATCTATTTTTTTGCGTCCCGTGGAAAAATTTATACACCGAGGTCAATCCTTCCGAAACAGGAAGATGTTCGATCAGAAAGATGGAACTGATTGTACATTATATTAAAAAAAAATATAATAATAGCAATTTTTACATCCTCTAAAGTCTTCCGTCCTTTAACTGTCGCTTATCTCCAGCGATATTGCATTCCAAAGAGATATCGTTTGTGTTGATAATGGAAAAAGCTGCCATGAAAGCTTTTTCGCATTTGAAGATATGATTTGTGATAGGGATGCTGGACCGGAAAGTGATTCGGGTTCAACTCTTTCTTGGGTCCATGGTATGAACAACACAAAAAACGATTTTTATATCCCTTGCAAAGATATCTGAAAATATCTTTACAGATATTCGAAAGATCGTTAGCATTAAGCCCATCAGTTGGCGACTGTTCCTTAATAATGAGCTGATATAATTAGATATCTAAACAAAAGCCAGATAACATGTATAGCATTATTTTATGAACTTATCATATTTAGCCTAATCCCTTGGGAAAAGAGGCGTAAATGCAGCTTTTGCAGCTTCACTCGGCAGCAATTTATGACTGCTCAACTTAGCTAATCCAGCAGATTAATCAGTACTTCTCATCGATGTTTAAATAAAAGGAAAACCATAGGCCGATACCCTTGACTATTCGAAGCAGAATTGCCGCCATTTGGGCCGTACGCAGAGAACCTGGAGTTTAACTAATTGCACCAATAAAGGTGAGAAGCCACAAAACCGAGATGGTGTATCGGTTGTATGCAGGTTATTAAACACACTAGAGCTGTCTAGTGACCCCAAGACACAGCCAAAGAAAAACTAATAGTCAAAATAAAACTGATTGATCGATGGACGTCTCGACGTCTATTGGTATGCCAAGCAGTTGTAATGGTACGTCAAACTAGGAACAATCTCTTGGTGTACAGCAATGATCCCAGGAAAATGTCCTCCAAGATCGTAACCTTTTTGTTCTAAGATTCAAGGGCATATCTGCAGAATCTGAGAAAACAAAGGTATAAAATTGTACATGATAGCAAATGATATAATTATAAGCAGTTGAAATGGTGTGCCGAAATTGGATTACGCTCTGGTTTGTATACTGCAGTAAGCACGTCTGATCTGCACTTTGAGATATCGCTTAATCACTTTAACTGATCAGATACAATCTTGGGACAACAGGTCTTCTTAGATATTAGACGTTCTTTTATAACGTTCAGACGTATTTACAGACACAGCAGGTGCAAAGTAATATGATATGGACATAAGTATAGCAAATTATAAAAACTACAGACAACTGGGAGGTTATACCCAAATATGAACAGTTTTTGGGTGTATGCTGCACTGGCCCGGATCATCCAGGACGTCTTATAAGATCGTTTTGATCTAAGATAAGATGTATCTGCAGTCGCTGACGTAGGAATAAAAGTAGACTGAAGGATATATAATATAGCTGGTAGTTAACATGCAGGCAGTTGGAATGGTTAAAAACAGGTATAACACTAGGTTGTATACTGCAGCAACCCAGAAGCTTGATCAGACCTTTACTACTTTATCAGTTAAAATCTTAGAAAGACAGTTCTAATGTTGTCTAGAATGAGACTGGCCATGCTTCATCTACAGAAACGCAATGATTCTGCAGGCTCTGTGAGAATAAAAATAAGTAGAAAGTGACACTGAATCTTTAACTTATCTATAACTTAGCCTAGTCCAATTTATAAGTCTTGATCTAAAAGTACCATGTCCTTTAATTGTATACACATCGACCTTGAGACATCTACACGAGGTTACGTGCCATGTCTCGGTCCAATGTTTTCTGACATACATTCGCGTCACTTTTACAATTAAAGCGGGTGATACCAAAATAGAAAGACTGGTCTCATTAGGAAAAACCGTCCATATTTGGTGGAGGCCCGGTTTAAACCAAACGGGTCCTTAGTGTCAAGGACGGTCGGGGGGAGAGAACCTTTCTAATTTTCAGCGTGAACTATCCCGACGTCTTGTGCGTTCTTCGAGTCTCCCTCCGTCCAGATTTAATTCTCTACATTGAATCCTCAATAAACTATGGACGAATAAACTAAAATTTGGCATTCGGTAACAAAATCTTACTCGGTATCATAAGCTTTAAAAAAAAAATTTTTTAATTAATTTACCGTAGAAGACAGATATATTTCAAGGGCTTTGAAGGTAAATTTATAACTTTAATGTTGTTCCAAACGGTGTTAGATTTCATAATTAGAAATTTAATTTTTTATGGAACAAGGATAAAGGCAAAATGCTCCAAAATTATGTTTTAGGTTAATAAACTTATAACCGGAAAATTAGTTGTAACTTATAATATGGATATATATATATATATATATATATA
>JASJUQ010002738.1:0-38688 GCA_039619505.1 Cimex hemipterus | reverse complement strand
TATATATATATATATATATATATAGTTTTAAATTTAAAAAAAATGGAAGATGACGTATGTATACAATAGAGTTATGAAAATATGCTAATCGCATTATTCACACAAAGGGAAAATCTATTATATCGAATATTTCCTTAAAGCCTCTGGGATTTTATTCCCCATGCGGTCCGTCGAAATCCCAACAAGGATGACTCAACAGTCCGATATGAGAACATATCGTGAATTAATAACGGCGGAATTGAATTTTTTAGAGATTCCAAAGGCCACGGTCTCGAAAATGGCCGATTCGAATTTTACCAAAGAGCACAAGGCGAAACGTTTTCTGGAGCTGGATTGCTCCATCGGTCTTGGCAAATGAATTCTCTGCGGGAAACAGTCGGAAAAGGGGTCTAGTGTACACCGATATACTACGAGATAGTCAGGCATCGTTAATTACTTTGTTTTCGTCTACGATCCCTGGGAAAAATGGCCCTTTCTGTCTGCCGACTTGTAAAACTAGAAGAGCTTTTCATTTCCGCCCTAAATCGAGCATATCATTTCACAAAATGATTTGACATTTAACTCGACTACCTTCGTCAGTTCTGCCTTGTACTTAGTAGCAGGACCAATTGGACCTGAGTGAAAACTTTGCAGATTTGAAGTTGTCTAAAAAATCTGCTTGTTTCTTAGTACTTTGATGTTCAGCCTCGTCTTTAGTTTCAAGAAAAATGTCCTCTGGCACGTCAGTTCATCGGATGATTTGTCATTTACCTCGACTACCTTCATCAGTTTTGCCTTCTACTTAGACACTTACTACTTCGTACGGACAAAGTGAAAACTTTGCAGGTCTGGTGTTGTCTAAAACATCTGCTTGTTTTCTAGTGTTTTGATGATCAGCAACTTCATCTTTACTTATAAGGCTTAAGGACTTCAAAATTTCATTCCAGAGTTTAGTAAAAAAAAAAATTCTCTTCATTCGATTCATATACAGACAATCCACATTGATAATACTTTTTCATGCGGGATAAATTTATACAGACGATTAAATCCGATTTACGTTGAGTATAATCCAACATTTTTTATGGTCTAAATTTATTTATCAGGTATATGCCTGATATAGTCGACCTTCTCAGAACACCAAAGATCCTGACAACAGATTTTTTCTAATTATGCAAAATATACATGAATCTTTTTGATTCGATCTTTTAAAAGAGAATTTAAAAAAAATTTTCGTGGCTGTAATAAAACAGTAAACGTTTCGTCGCCTAATCTCGTTAATCGTGCGT
This sequence comes from Cimex hemipterus, assembly GCA_039619505.1. Classification (NCBI taxonomy): domain Eukaryota; kingdom Metazoa; phylum Arthropoda; class Insecta; order Hemiptera; family Cimicidae; genus Cimex; species Cimex hemipterus. The sequence goes on along the minus strand of JASJUQ010002738.1, from coordinate 37,423 downwards.
GCCCGAAGAGATACAATATCCTTGTAAAACGTGCATTACCGAAACAGCAGGGAACAGTACAAAGAGTTGATTAACGATTAGCCGGTCCTCTGGAGAAATCCTTCAAAAGCGATCCAAGGGCTATTAACGCCCATCCGTGCACCCCATTGTTTCAGGAATGCACGAACCCTTTTTATTTCATCTACGGGAGCTGGATGTATATTTAAAAACGCCTCCTATCTTATCGAGACCTCACCTAAGTTCTAATCTTATTTGCCTTGACTCCTCTCCGACAAAATGTAGCTGGGTCTCTCAGTCGCTTGGGGGGGGGGGGGGAGGCGAACTTCCAGGGCTTTGCATCAAAGAAAGAACAAAAACTTATTTTAATTTAATGCGCGGTTGCGATCAATAGTCAGAAACATTCGAGCTATAAAATGAAAAGACGAGAATAACCGGTTGAAAACGGCTGACAACAGAATAAAAGAAATAATCACTTCTTCACAAAATTGAACGAGGATAAGCGGACCATGAAGATGGGAGACTATAGTTTTATCACCGCGCAGACCGATGAGAAAATCTCATACTTTAAGATAGCTGGCCAGTCTAAGTTATTACCAAAAAACCGGATACTGGAGATGATCAAGTGGCGAACTATCATCCATCAGTCCACAGGAGGAAATCCCAAAATTTAGCTAGCCTGATTAGCTTATTAACAAGAAATCACCCAAGTACCGGAAATAGCGAAATGATGAAACGCGTCAAACTGACAAAATTGGGTGAGGATAGGCGGACCAAGATGACTGACTATCAAACTATGGGTTTATCCCATCTTGCAGACCACGAGATATAACCTCAAAATTTAATTTACCTAGCGAGGTTAAGTTGTGTACAAGAAATCATCCAAATACTGAAAATAGCGAAATGTCGAAACGCGGACCACGATGATGGATGGCTATGAAACTATGAGTTTATCCCATCTTGCAGACCACAGGATATAATCACAAAATTTAACACACCTAGCTAGGTTAAGTTATGAACATGAAACCACCCAAACACTGAAGAAGCGAAACGTCGAATCGCGCCTCATTGCCTATATCCGGCGAGGATAGGCATCTGCGAGACTATCAAACTATGGGTTTATCATTTCGCAGTCCACAGGAGGATACGCCAAAATTTAGCTACCATGATTAGGTTATTAACAAGAAATCACCAAACACTGAAAACGGCGAAATGCCTGAACACGTCGCACTGACAAAATTTAGCGAGGACAGACGGACCAAGACGACGGATGTCTATCAAACTATGGGTTTACCATTGGACAGTCCAGAGGAGAAAATCCCACAATTTAGTATAGCTAGCCAGGTTAAGTTATTAACGAAAAATCACCCAAATACTGGAGATAGCGAAATGACGAACCGAAAACAGTGGCAAAAATTAGCGAGGATAGGCGGACCAAGATGATGGGTGACTATCAAACTATGGGTTTACCTCATCTTGCCGACCACGGGATATAACCTCAAAATTTAACTTACCGAGGTTATGATGTTTACAACAAACCATCCAAATACTGAAAATAGCGAAATGTCGAAACGCGTCAAACTGACAAAAATTGGGCGAGGATAGGCGGACCAAGATGATGGATGGCTATGAAACTATGGATTTATCCCATCTTGCAGACCTCGGGGTATAACCTCAAAATTTAACTTACCTAGCGAGGTTAAGTTATGAACATGAAATCACCCAAACACTGAAGAAGCGAAACGTCGAATCGCACCTCATTGCCAATATTCGGCGAGGATAGGTATTTGCGTGACTATCAAACTATGTGTTTATCCACAGTCCACAGGAAATAATATCAAAATTTAACTCACCTAGCCAGGTTATGTTGTGTATGTAATCAACCAAATACTGAAAATAGAGAAATATCTAAACGCGTCAAAGTGACAAAATCGGGCGGACCAAAATGATGGATGACTATCAAACTATGGGTTTATCGTCTCGCGGTCCACAGGAGGAAATCTCACAATTTAGCGTAGCCTGGTTAACGAAGTTAACAATACCCAAACACTGAAAATGTCAAATTGCCGTAACGCGACTCAATGACAAAATTCAGGGAGGGTAAGCGGATCATGATGATGCGAAAATAACAAACTGTAGTTTTATCACCTCGCAGACCACATGAGGAAATCCCACAATTTAACATAGCTAGCCAGGACCAGTTATTAACAAAAACTCGCCAATTGTAAGTTATTGATTAAAAATCGCCTAAACACTTAAAATTGAAAAAAAACGTAACGCAAAAATGACAAATTTCAGCGAGGATGGACGGACCGAGAAGATGCGTAATTGTCAAACCGTAGGAGGAAATCTCACAAAAGGAATGCAGTTTATTTATGAAGTTGAAAAGTCGAATAAGCTCTAAATTTCTTAAGGTACTCTCCCAGCCCGGCCGCAAAGTCGTCAAAAGCTTTTATGTCACGTACTCGGTCCCGGGGTCCGTTTCAAGGACCATTGAGAACCGAAGCAGGTAGATCCTGCACGCGGGAAAAACAAACAACATCGTAACCGAGGAGAAACGACATTTCGCAAAGGTGCAAAGTTCATAATGTAACAAAATTCAAAAAGCGATGAAGCGAAAGTACAGCGTCAGACCATGCCGTTATCGTAAGTTGTGGACAGTACTGAAGACACGGATGAATAATTTACGAGGATAAGATAAACCCGAAAAACACTTTTTTTTCTTCAAACTATCAGAATGATTTGTGGTGTACTTAACGTAAAAATAAAAATTTCTAAAAATAACATAATTTTTCGTAGATTTCATATTATTTTACTATTGTAGCTGGGTAAATATTCCATAATGTCGCAAACTATAATTTTTTTTTAAATATACGGTTTTTTTCAAATTTTGATAATGCTTAATTACCGAACATGTTGAGCCATCCTTCGACCCTGCACGGGTAGATGATCTTCTTTGACGCTGCCCTGACCATTTTAATCCCGTCTGAGGACGACGGCGTCTGCCTCCCTGGCACAGAACACACAGAAAAAAAACACGCGTAACACTTTCAACCGGGTCCGACACTGGCACAACACACCTATCGCCTCGTTCGCCCGGCACCGACTGACGTCCACGAGAACGACCCGCCATCCTCACGGAGACGGCCCGAATCCCCACCGTGGCCGAGGCATGCGCCAATCGTAACGCGCTTGTTGCGTCTTCAAACTCGCACATTTTATTATTATTACGCGGCTTTTAAGATTAGGTTTTAATCATTTGGAAACAACGGCTCTTTTTCAACAGCCTCATTTTGATCAAAACAAAAACACGAGAGACTTCATATCTACAAAAACAAACCGACAATTAAGTACTGCTGAAGATAGTAGAGGAAAAGGAAAATGCAGAGTATTCAGTACCACAATGATCTTAAGATTTTTTTAAACACATCATTTTATTTAATCCTTTCAATAAATTAACATTTTTATATTGGTTGAAATGAAAAAAGCTAGTGTTGCGAGCGGGATTCGAACCCACGGCCTTCAGCTCGATACGCCGCTGCTCTAACCTCTTGAGCTATCGTGTCTTAGATCCACACGACACCAACTCCCAATCTCAATCTCAATCTATAACCTTTCGAATTTTTCCTCCTTTTGCCATTTTCCGTTGGTTCGAATCTCTCTTGTGACACTAGCTTTTTCATTTCAACGAAAACCTTAATAAAAACGGTAATTAATTGAAAGGAAAAATTTTCTCAGACTAAATTTTGAGGATTTTATTTATTGCCATGTACACTGGAGGGCAAAAAATTTTACCCAATTGATCATTTTTTCATTTCCCTTAGTAATTTACATTTTTTTTTAACTTTTTCACATAAAAACTCAATTATTAAAAGTTACGTGAAACTTTGATTAATGTACAAAAATATATACAAAGTAAGTTATTTTAAAGTGGGCGGAATTTTAGCGTGTCAGTGTAATTTCAATTGCTAATGTGTTTCGGGCCACGTCCCTGGTCCCTCTTCAGAGCTTAAATACCTCATTATAACGGGCTGGTGCAAAATGAATGCAGGTTTTGAAAACTTGGTTTATTGTCATGAAACAAAGGTAAATCCTCAAATCTAATTTATGGATTATAATAAATACTTTTTAACTGTTATCTTTTATGCGAAGCAATTTAGTTTATCTTTTAAGATTTTGGTGTGTATCACGAGCGGGATTCGAACCGACGACCTTCGCCCTAATACGACGCTGCTCTAACACTTCGACACACACGACATTTGAAAAATGATAAAAAGGAGGGAAAATTCAAAAGGTGGTGTCCGAGTGGATCGAAGTCACGATCGCGCAAGTGGTAGAGCAGCGGCGTATATAGACGAAGGTCGTGGGTTCGAATCCCGCTCGTGACACTGACTTTTTTATCTCAACCAGACCCTTAATTAAAGATTAATTAATTGAAAAGAATTTTTTATGGTCAGTCGGACCGCGAAACCTACTAGATTTTAGTTTATATTGAATTTTATAGGAGTGTGGGCCTGCAAAATTAAATATCTACAATTCGATTTTCGATAAATTTATTTGTACGAATTTAAACTTGAGCGAAGTGCGTAACTGCGCGTAACACTTTGGGGGTTAGCATTAGCGAATGCGCGGTGCAGCGAAGGTTTCAGAGATTTGGAAGGCAGGGAAGGTCGCTTTAGACCTTCCTTTGTGAACTGCGTCCAACTGAAAACGTTAATTTAGAAAAATTCACGCAATACAAAACGGGAAATTACGGAAGAGCTTAGTTTTGACCACTCGACCTTTGCCCGTCTTCTGGACGAGGAACCGCGTCTTATCGAAATGTTCCGAACCACCTCAGCCTCCAAGATTGAAGAGTTTGGTCATTACCCGTACTTTTCATGTTAGTATCTTGAAAACTGCACTATTTAAAAATATTTTTTTTTTAGATGCCGTTTTGTTAATTTAAAAACTTCATTGCCTTTTGAAAGTTGCTCTACTGCATCAGCGATTAGTCTTTACAGGACGTGTCCAGATGTTGATTCTTCTTCCTACAATTAATCAGCTGACCCGAGGAAACTTACGACCTAAGTAGATATGTTCCGGATTGACCTTTATGTCCATAATTTAAAACATGCGTTTCCTTAATGAACGTGAGCAATTTTCTAGGTATCAATTTCTTATGGCGTTTTAGGCTTTGTATTCACGTAGGACGTGTTGCTACGTCTCCGCCTTTGCCAAGCATAGTCTTCAAATATGAATCTCAACATAGCCCATAATTATTGGTTGGGATAAAAGACGCAGTGTCACGAGCTGGTTTCGAACCCACGACCTTCGGCTAAATACAACGCTGCTCTACCACTTGAGGCTATCGTCCAACCCAACGTCCATTAACGAAACCAAGGACTTTGAGACACCTCATTCGGCACTAAAGATGGCGAAAAGTTAAAACCAATCCGGTAGACCAAAGTAGCAAGGATTGGCATATCAAAATAATCGGACCAAACTACAGTTCCATCACTCCGCAGAATCCAAGAGGGAATCTAAATGCGGTTAGTAGACGTGCTTGTCATCAAAGTTTGCAACGTTCTGGGGAAAATGTTTTAAACTTGAAAGACTCGCTTATAATGTACATTATACAAACATGTCAATAATAATATTTTATTAGCCCTCTTATTTACCGAAAGAAAAATGACCATTTTTCTGGACCTTTTTTGGGACATGTCGCCGTTTGAAAAGAGGTTTTCGGTGGTGGTTTCACGAAAAAAAATGAAAATTTCCTAGGAAATTATTTTAGAAGAAAGCATTTGAAATTAACATGTTTTATTTTGATTTGCATGGGAAAATTGTTAGGAAGCAGCCATTCGAGTAAACAGAAACGCTTCCGTCGATTTCCTTACTTTGTGGAAAACGCTCTCAGCTGTACTCGACCTCTTTCGAGTGGGCGAAGTGCGGCATGAGCTTTTCCAGAAGGACGATCCGGTTGTTGAGCCCGTTGACGATATCCTCGCAGACGGACGCCCACGACGAGCCAGTGAGCTTAAACCTACCGAGTTGGACTTCGATCATCCCCGCCAAGTCCCGCTTCTGCCTCCTCGTCAAACTCCTGCCCAGTTCTTGTATGTCCGAAGTCAGAAGGTGCATGAGAAACCTGAAACGGAAAGGCGGAGGATTAAAAGGACGATATGTTGAAAGTTTAAAATAAAGGACAAAATTGTACGGACTTTATGTTGGTCTCTGTGTCCGTCCCGAGATCGACTATCCTTTCCGGATTCCATTTTCCAGATCCGGAATCGTCTTGCCCCTCGTGATGAGCGAACATGGTCAGTATGTTGACGGTGACTTCTTCGATGTGCTTCGCGTGCAGTTTGACTTTGGGCTTCTCCCTGTCGCCCTGGGCGAAGGATTCCGGCGTAATGTTCTCGCTCGTCTGGCTCGTAGAAGACGAAGTCGAATGCTCTTCGAGTTTCGAGGATTTCGATTTCAGTTGGTACTGCCCTTCTTCGTCCGGAAGAGGCGAGTTCATATACGGGTTGCTGGACGGATGGGGCACGATGAGCGAGGAGGCCGCGCTGACCATCTTCATCACTTCGTCTTCCATTTTCTCCGGCTGCGATGGACAACTGGAACTTTCGTAATTCTCCACTTTTAAAACGTACTCAGACTCGATTCCGATCAACTTTTTTGATGGTAACTTGCATTGACTATCGCCGGAAAGGGGGTACATACTTTGGGAATCGTCTTTTTCCGGCCCGATTTGTAAGTCGTTTTCTTGCATTTCACGGTTCCCCTCCCTGAAAACCTTAAATTGTGAATTTGCCATCGGCGTTGTTTGCCAGAATGAGCTCGCCGGACTTACATCTCTCCTCTGCTCGGATTTGATCCTCGATTTGGAATGAATCTGATTGAGCGGCCTCCAACATTCCGTGCCTCGCGGAGTCTCGATTTTTATATTGGACAACGAGGAGAGGGGCCCGCGGGAAAGCATCTGCATCAACGAGGGCAACGCGTCTGGGAATACGTTTTTATCGATTTCTTCGTTTTTAAAACTGGTTGTCTCTTCGCACTTGGCCGGTGGGAAAGACACGTCTTTCTTCGTTAGATTTCTCAGGCCCAGGCTTACGAGCTGGCTCTGACCGAAAACGCCGAAGTTCACGCTCGGCTGAAAAAATTGGACATCGTTAAACAGCAAACCGAAAGCTGAAAGCTTCACAGCCAAAAAGAACATAAGTTTGAGGGAGAAAAACAAGCAAAATTGACAGCCGTCAAAAGCAGAATTAGAAGATCCCATAAAGGCCTTTACATTACACCTAATCTGCTTCATAGTTGTTAAATGATTTGAAGTGCCCTTAGAAACGGCCTGAGGTGGAGGTTCAAAAATCACAACCAAGTCATCAATGACTGAACTGATTGACACTGTCCAGCCATGGTTCCACATTCAATTAAAACTAACCAAACATCCAAAATTGCCTGAGGGAGGTGTGCTAATAAACAATCAATGTTGACATATGGGATGGTGGTGTAGTTGACCAAGACTTTGCAAGACAAAGTGAGGCTGCTAAGTTGCACCCAAAGACAAGCTTGCCTAAGGGTCACTAGAGCCATGAGCACAACGCCTAGAGGGTCTTGTTAAACCTTCCACGCTCCATATTTTAATCCAAGGAGAAACCATGGCAGTAGCTAACATGCTTTTTAATGGACAACCAAGGATAGGCCATGTCCACAAACAATAAAAGCAGGGAAGAGATACAGATGCCATACTAGGCATGCTAACCAATGGGAAGAATGGTACTCCTACAGATATGATTATAGGTCAAAAATCGCCCTTGGGATGAATCCAAAGACCAAAGAAAGAGATTGACTTTAAACTTAGGTAAATTCACTACAGTTTTCCAGTCTGAAATTCCAGTCTGCAGAAGAGAAATGAAAAGGCTTGGAACAAATTCTTGAAATATAGCTGTTTTCTCTGACAGTCGGTAGTTTTTAAGGCCTTACCTTCATGTGGTAAAGGCAAAATAATTTATGGAATTGTAGGGAATACCTGAGAGAAGTCAGAAACACTTATGACCTCACCTTCGCGTGGGTCCCCGGGCATTCGGGATAAAGAGGCAATGAGAACGAATAAGTTGGCCAAAAAAGGAGCCAGTATGAGAATTCTCCCCGAACTCTAATGTGGCCTTGCCTTTTGCCCGAAAAAGGCAGAATGATATTATAATAGGAAAGAGGTATATAAAGAGGTGGTATTTAAGAGTGAGTAAGTGTGTGAATGGATTTAGGAATTGAGTTTGTAGGACAGATGAGACCAAGGTCTGACCTCAGTCTGCCAACACTGATCACCAACAGGTGATCATCAAGGCTCACAATCATTGCAAATTGCAAAGCTGAATTTACGATGGACTGGGAGAAGTGATTGACTCAACTCTGCTCGTTGTGTATGTAATCACATACATGTGCAGATTTCAGCTTTTATAAATAAATACATTTAGTAAAGGGTCAGTGGGTGTGTTCATCTAGTGCCATCACAACATTAATGATTACAAGAGATAATTAGATTAAAGGACACTACACAACTACCGGAGTTTGTTACATCATCAACTGGGCTGTACTGTAAATTAAGTACAGTTTTATTTTTTGAGGTCTAATGGTAGATATGAAGTTGGACCTAGGCATCTGATGACTGTCAATCCTTCCTCCAGTATCTGAAGTTGTGTCATACTTGGAATTATCTGTTTGTTATGGATATAATATATAGATATATAAATATAATAAAATTAATTTCAATTACATCAGGGTAGAGAGATGGTTTGAACTCAAAATTTTCAGACGACAATCGAGTCCAAGTGCCGGTGGAAGGAAGGCCGAAGGGTTTTCGCCGCGGAGGCGGCTCCTGAATGTTCGACGCGATGGAATAGTGTTGCTGAAGTGGCGGTTGGTACACGAAAGGTCTCACCTGCCAGTTGACCATAGGTGGAGGGTACCACTTGTACCTGAGATTCCAGTTGTACTGGTAAGGTTGGTTCATTATGTAAGGTAGAGGTATTGGAGGCAGCAACGGAGGCAGCATCTGTGCCGGAGGCGTCAATGGAGGCATCAGCTGTGGTTGAGGCGGTAGCATTGGCAACATTTGGTGCGGCGGAGGTGGAGTGGGTGGCACAGGCCTTCCATAAGGTGGCGGCGGTTGCAGTGCATATGGCACCAGAGAATAGTTCATCCTGTTGGGGTCTTGGTAAGGTGGATAGAACTCCTTCTTTGGATACTTCAACTCGTCGCCATTCGGATTCCCGTGGAAATTCACTTGGGGAAACGGGTACTGGGCGGGCAACACTGGCAGCTGCTGAACTGGAGGCGGTGATGGCGGTGGCCCCTGTTGCCACATTTTATAGTATGGGTCCATTCTTCAATTCAGAACAACAAGCGACAAACTGGAATCTAAAACACAAACAGTCACTTAACAATGTTACTTCACTTCAGAAGCAAAAATGAAAGCAAATTAATAAAAGAAAGCATATTTCAGCACAAACTCTGCCCAACTGAATAAAAGCACCAAATTCGCTTATTAAGAACTATACCTGGACCCAAATGGATAGCATAGTATATAGCACCACATCGATAGACAGCATTCTGGCTTGATGTTTCTTATCGACAACATCAATTCATAAAATTTCATTTAACATTTAAAAAAGGCAAAATTGTGAGGTTTGCTCACTGTCCCCAAACGCCCTGGGTCTGCCAAATCTTGCAAATAGATCACTTTATTAATATTATGAAAGCAACTGCAATACAGGCAAGCTTATTATTTAATGAGCTTTTCCTATTTGCAATATGTATGTAAAAATATGTAAAACTGGCCATTAAATGAAACAGAGTTTCAGTAGGTTTTAATTTACTGATGCCATTGAAACTACAGTGGCTAACCAAGAAGCACAAGACAATTTTTATGCTTTGCAACTTATTTGCACATTTATATTAGTTTGTAAAAGAAGAAAAGTATTTTGAAGGTTAGTTCATCTGTAAACATTCTTGGATAACCTTAATCCCACTTTTCTTACTATTTTGGTCTGTTGTCGGTCAACCTTTGCATCTCAACATCTTCAGAGGTGGTTTTGTAATTTTTTCAATAATAAAAAATTAGAAACGACAAGATCAAAAACAAGTAGAGTATTTTGAAGGTTAAGTACACCTGCAGTTCCTTCTTGGATAACCTTAGTCCCATTTTTCTCACTACTTTAGTCTGTTGTCGGTCAACCTTTGCATCTCAACATCTTCAGAGGTGGTTTTGTTATTTTCCATGAGTGAATCCCTTTCTTTCAAGTGAAATGTTATTTTCCAAAGTATTATCTTTTCTTGTTCTGTCTAGTTCACTTAGCTAGGTTATTTTAGTGCCCAATGCAATCACTTACTAAATCAAATCACACTCACTCACGCTTAAATATATTTTTTCATATTTGCATGTCATTCACTCATTTGAGGTGGTGCAGTACTCAATATGCCTCCATCATCTTTGGCATCTAGGGTATAATTGATGTAATTGAGGTTCATTTGGTACTCAACATTCTGCCATCAGATTTCTTAACTACACATTCATGTTAATAAATACATTCACTGTCAACACACGCTACAGACCCAAAACTATCAGCGTATACAATAAAACAACCTGTTTCCTCAAAAAGTCTAACCAGCGACCCAGAGACTTGCAGCACGAGCACAGTTATCATATCAGATAGCAATTCTACACGCTGTCTATATAGAGCCAAAAAATTGCACTCTTTAATTAGGGCTCCATTAAGCCACATTTCTCTACACGGTGGAGATTTTGCAGGCTTTGGCTTGTAATTGACTGCAGGTGAATTTTGCACGGTCTATTCTTAATCGGGTGAGAATGACCTTTCATGGGTCAGATCCTCCATGGGCCACATATTGATTGTCCTTGATACGGAAAAGCTCCTATACTGATATGACCCACTGATGCTGCAATTTTAAATTTTTTTTATTGCATTTTTCGTGTCAGGGGGACATTGTGGCTAATTGTGATTACTTGTACTCAGTGGTATAACCACCTTTCTGTGTGTTGATTTAAAAAAAAAAAAAAAAACTTTGTTTATTAAGCTGGCTATCATTGTCATACGCTTTATCTATATTTCTTGTTTGTATTTTTCTGCGGTGCTATTTTTGTCCGTTGTTTTACTACTTCCAGGGTATTCTTGGCTGAATTTGTGCTTATATGTTTTTGTAAGGATTAAATATCAGTAAAGTTTATGATTGCAGTTTTTCAGTTGTCGATTTTTATATTTATAATCAAAAGGAATATTTTAAGTTGATTTCGGCAATCTGACTAGACTCGGTCATATTTCTAAAATTAAAATACGTTTACCTTAATTTATATGTCTTGTGGTTAAAAAGAGAATGTGTTTTTGTTGTGTTAGTAATGCTCTTCTTCTAACGTGGATGCTGACGCGACTAAAGGGCGGTCCTGAAGAAGATAAAAAAAAAATTTCTCGGTCAGCTCTGCTTAAAAGGAGCATTTTGTCAAAATACCTTCAGAGATTTTTCCAAAATCCTCAACCCTTGAAGAAGTTGTAATACAGTAAATTTGTAGCCGTCTTTGCTCTGCAAAATGGAACGATGGAAATCAGTAAAAGATAGATTGGGTGAAACGGAAAAAAAAAAAAAACAAAAAAAAACCTCATCTGCGAAAGTTTGTAATTGTGTCAGGCTATCATGTATCCCTGCAATCGCTTCCTCCGATCTTGACATCAACTGCAATAAATAGTCAATTTTGTAAAAAAAAAAAAATTTTTTTTTTGTTTGCTCAAGCCGAGAGATAATCATTAAATTATTTGGCTATGTCTCACCTCTTGATTTTCTACAGCACAAAGTTGTCCCCCATTGCTAGATTCCTCCTGGTAATAATCAAACTCGCCTGTCTGTTAAAAAAATCAAAAATAAGATCTCAAAGTATATTCAAATGTACGAATTGTCTTTACATCGAGCAAAATTGATGAATGTTCCCTCAGAGTGCTGTACTGTATTTCTGTTTTGATAATATCACCGATCGACACTAAGTCTTTCCAAAACTTGCTCACCTAGAATAAGACAGGCTTCAAAGACACAATTTTACTTGACAAACAAACACGGCCTGTGTTTTTACTTAAAGTAATTGATTTACTTACTAGCAAATAGGCTGTTAACGAAATAGCGATGAAAGTGACAATGAGCATGTTAAACAGTCAAGGGGCTTTCACAGGGCAAAAGTTGTTCCCCTGGTATATCCTGGCTGCAACCCTATGGAACATGACTGATAATTTTGAACGAATATACTATTTCATGACATAATCCATCTGGTCTGAACATTTAAGCACAGCTGTTTGGATTATTTTTATAACAAACATTTGTTCATGTTGATTTACTGAATTGTGAGGGGTAATTTTATCTATATACAATTTTTTTTCTTTTTTTTTTTTTTAAATACGGTCCTATTCTACGATCTGTACCAGTTATACTCTAAACACACGAATATTGAAATACAACAATAAATTGCAAAAAGCCAGGGGGAAATTGGGACAAAAATGTTTTAAATTGTATTTTTGTAAGCGTTTTAACAAGTGAAAAAGTTTTCCTCAGTCCTTAGTTCGTTTAGCCTTTCAGCCTCGCAAGAGAAGAGCAAATTTTAAAAATTGACAGAGCCGTCAAAAATATTAATTATATTTAGTAAAGAATTTTATTATTATAAATATACAGTGTTTCAGCAGTTCCCAAACTAATTATTGCCACACATTAATAATCATATACATATGTATATTGTATATTATGTAAAATATACATGTGTAATGTCATTAAAAAAATTAGAATTCCTCAACATTTAAAAGTTTATATTTGTTTAATTTCAACGCCACTATGCTGCTTGAAACCTATCCACGACTTGATATCCACACACCGATGATATGATACGCTTCACATTTTATCTATAAAAAAGTACGAAATAATTAAATTTATTTGATTCAACTTCAAGAACGGTGGAAACATATGGTGACAAGGAAAATCAGGAAAAGATGTAGAAATGAAAACCTGTGTACTGCTAATAAGCATGATTCGTAATGATGCCTGCCGAGCTGAGGGCCGGCAGGTCGAGCACAGAACAATGGAAGAGATGCTCAGGACCAGTACCTCTCCATATTTTAAAAAAAATGTATATTCATGGCATTCGTACTAGTGCCAGCATCCATGTCCATCCCAAGCTTCAAAGGTCCAAGCCATGCGCCTCAGATGCACCCCGATGCCCAAAAGCAGCTAGCGGGACTTGACCAGTATGTTCGGCATCATATTCATACAGGGAGAGGCTAGGCGAAGCTCATTCAGGCTCCAAAAACAAATTGGAAAGGAACCAAACAATTTGGGCACACAACCATAATTAACAAAATCAGACACCCATTACTAGAAATGGGGACTGACTACATGACTACATAGTCCCGGAAACAATCTTCACGACCTCCTACAAAATCTCAACAGACTACAAAGGAGAGGAAGAACACAGGAGAGCATCGGATACAATGATATGGTATACGGATGGCTCCAAAACAACTGAAGGAACCGGGTCAGGTGTTTTCTGTACAAGCCCAAAATATGAGCAATCAAACTCACTAGGGCAGTACACCTCGGTTTTTCAAGCAGGAATACATGCTATCAATGCTTGTGCCCTGGAAAATCTTTAAAGAGGTTACACTGACAAAAAAATCCTCATAAGATCAGACTTCCAAGCAGCTATCAAAGCACTGGCATGTACAAGGATTACATCAAAATTAGTCAGTGAATGCATCCAAAATCTCCAAAACCTGTGGAAACACAACAAGGTAACGGTATCCTGGGTGCCAGAGCACAGGGGAATTTTGGGTAATGAAGAAGCAGACAGACTGGCCAGAGGAGGATGCGCAAGACCATACATAGGCCCCGAACCTACCCTTGGGATAACAAAAACCAACATAGAATCCTCCATCGCAAAATGGATCCAAACAAAACAAAGATAGAAGTGGATAAACTTTAGCAGTGCTAGACACAGTAAACTCATGATAAAACAACCCTCACCAAAATTGGCAAAACCACTGCTACAATTGGAGAGGGCAAATCTCAGAGGAGCGGTGGGACTACTAACCGGCCACTGGCATCTGAAAAAACATCTACATAACATGGACATTATAATAGTGATCCCATTTCCAGGCTATGTGATGATGAGGAGGAAACAGCCACTCATATCATCTTCGAATGCGAAGCAACGGCTCAATGGAGGTTCAATCTAACGTATAAAAACGACTCAGAGAACCACATTGAAGCAATAACAGTCAATGACTTGATACTTCTGAGAAAAAGGATCGAGTCTATTGACTAAACCAAGGAACTGGGAAGGTACAATAAGCCAGATGGCTGCAGTGCCTGGGGCACACAAACCCCACCTCCTAGTACCTTTCTCACAACACCATACCATACCATGTTCGGTGAAGAGTCACGTCTTATAGCTAAGTCCTGTATAGTCCTGTATCATACAAAACTTTAAACTTGTCTATTGTCATTTGGCCATCTTTTAGTACATCAAATGAAGTTTTGTTCATTGGAGAAAATATGTTCGATGGTGACTGGGTGACAAACTGAACATATTGAAAGGTGGATTAAATTAATATATGCATTAACCTATGCCCTATCCTCACTCTAGCCAGAATTGTCCCTTCTTTCCTTGACAGATGGTTAGATGTGTTCCACATAACCTCACTTTTTATTTCTTTTAAATTGTTTTCAGCTAGATTTACTATTTGGAGTATAATAAATTTATAAATAAATACACTTTGATATCTCTAATCTTTATTTATTTATATTTGTGCGAATCAATAATCCTTTAACAAGATAACACGCTATTGTAAGGTTAGAATGAGATAAGATCGATTACCGTGACAATCATCGTCAAATTTGATGTCTTCCTTTTCTGCTTCAAAAATATAAAAGAAACACCTAAAAGTATATATATTGTCGTCTAAAGAAACTAAGAACCATGGAAAGTGCTGAACTTTCTTAAAGGCACTTTTTCAGGTTAGGAAATACTTCAAGTACAATTATAGGTTAAAGTGGAAAAAAGGGGAGACTTTTTGTCACATTTAGTTTCGAGAATTTACATCATTAATAAAAATAAATAAGTAGCGTACTAAATGAGATCCTTGATGTACTACTGATAAAAATTTCTATTCATATGATTTCACTTGGGCTATTTGAGATCTACTGGTAAGACACTTGTTCAACGAAATTTGAGTAGTGTACTTGAGCATCATATTATTCAAATTCGGCCATCAAGTATTGAAGAAGTCTGTGTAGATGATGCCAACTTGGCCTTATTTATTTATCTATACAATGGGAGTTAAATATTTTATAGATTTTATACAAAATATTACTCTCCTCGGAAAAGAATAAATATCGCAGGATATCATCTTGTAAATGGGCCTCAAGAAGATCAAAATTGTTGGTAACGACCAAAATACAGGTTCATCACGAATTCAAAAAAAAGTTTTGAAAATCTTTTGATTCGATCATTTTCATGTCACTCGACAAATATCCATTGGGTCGTATTTCTTCTTTCCTCCTTTTACAAACCGTAGATGGGGGATGGCCACCTGGTTCAATGCCAGTTTTATCAGTGAGCATATTCATTGATCAAAAACAAATAAAGAAAAATTATTGCACGATTTGATTCTGCTGTCAAGGGTGTTTTATTGTGCAATATTATTGACAGTCTTCTGCATCCAAGCTGGTCATTATTTTCTACAAATTTGTCCAAATGGAACATGATTTGCGGTAATTGCATCTATATTTCCTGATCTTTGTTAATTAATTAATTTATTTCTATTGGGTTCACACAAGCAGAAATCATTCAACTGAGGAGTTGAGTAGATAATTTTAAAAAGAAAAAATTGCAGTCTGTCAAGGAATTATATAGTTAAAACAAGATTCTATGATTCATAACTTCACATTTGACACCACCAGCCTTTCCATTTTCCAATTCGCCTCTACCTGTTTATTACTTAGTATTTAAGAATTTGAATTTTTTTTTTCAATCATATGTTTTCGGTTCCAAATTTTTTTATCTGAATTTTTCCCTTTGATTTGGTGAAAAATCGGTTCAAATCGTAATTATGGGCATCCGAGGGCTTGAAACGTTCCTTCACAACCATCCGGAATGCAACAGGCCGGTGAACCTGGGCGAGCTTGCCATCAGATACAAGTAAGTACTTCGTGTACTTACATCGCCGAATGATTCGCAAAAAATGT
Source organism: Cimex hemipterus (assembly GCA_039619505.1). Classification (NCBI taxonomy): domain Eukaryota; kingdom Metazoa; phylum Arthropoda; class Insecta; order Hemiptera; family Cimicidae; genus Cimex; species Cimex hemipterus. Next base: position 21,145 of record JASJUQ010002738.1, on the reverse strand, counting down.
CAAGTTATTCGAAAAGAAAAGTTGGACTTAAAGCTTAAGCCGTTGTGTTTCTTGGTTTTTTTCCTTGGCGCCTTATAAAGTTCAGCCAACGCGCAAAAAAGTAATCAGGCCATCTATCACAAAGTTATACTTGATTCAAATTTATTAAACTTGGTGATATACTTTTTTAATCTGTAATAACACAGAATCTGTTGTGACAATGGCCACGTGTCATTTGATAGAGTGAGTTTTATAATTAACTGAGCTCTAGAATTTACATGATGATGCCCAAAGGTGCAGTATACATTCAGATTTATGCAAATAAAAAATATTTGCCCAGTCTTCCATGACCAGTAATAATTATGTTTAAAGGTTAAATATGTTTCCTTTCATTGTCATACTTGACTCCATATTGAGGAAGAACTTTTTGGTTTGGGGTACATTAGGTGAGCTACACTTTATCCTAAGTCATCTTGGCCTGTGACTGTATGCCATTATTGCATGTATCCTTTGGGTGTTACGTAATACTACTACTAGTCATCGGTGCTGTAGCCGTTGAAGATCCCTGACCTCATCAACAATGCTGGTCTGGTCTGTCCTTCATTGCTCTGCATCTTTCTGAGGTCGTCCAACCATCTCTTTCTAAGCCTTAGTCACAGCCGTCTACCATCTGGCTTACCCGAGTAAGCTTTGTTTACAGACCTGTCCCCTAGGTTTGGAGTACATTAGGTGAGCTACACTTTATCCTAAGTCATCTTGGACTGCGACTGTATGCCATTATTGCATGTATCCTTTGGGTGTTAGGTTATACTACTACTAGTCATCGGTGCTGTAGCCGTTGAAGAGCCCTGACCTCGTCAACAATGCTGGTCTGGTCTGTCCTTCATTGCTCTGCATCTTTCTGAGGTCGTCCAACCATCTCTTTCTAAGCCTTAGTCACAGCCGTCTACCATCTGGCTTACCCGAGTAAGCTTTGTTTACAGCCCTGTCCTCCAGTTTCCACAGGTTGCTATTATTTCAGCCACAATATCTTATTTCTAGTACAAAACTTTGAACTCCCCATTTGTACGAATTTTCCAACGGTCATCCACATAAAATGTAAAGATCTTTGTTCACCTTTGTTCAAAAGACCTAAAATAATCTTAAACACATGTCATGGTCATGGTTTCAGAGCCATAAGTGCCACTGGCCTCATCGTTTGATAGATTCAATTTCAAATTTCAGCTGAGAGACTGGGACCTGAACATTCCCCCAAGGCAAAGTAGCACCTGATTCTTGCGACAAATCTTGCCTGAACCCTTCTTTTAACTAAAATAAGCTATCAGATAATTAAAGGTATTTCAGTGGTCATAAAATTCACAGTTGTATCATGTATATGGAATTGACCCACCCTTGATGCAGTAGAACACATGTACATCATCTTGGTGCAGTTATTGATCAAGCCCTGCTTCCTGCGTCAACTTTCAAATCGTCTTCAAGCCCTCGCAAATTTTTGCCAACCGTGTTAATATTTCTGTATATTTCATTTTTACCTGTCTGCCATTTCATTGGTTAATATTCCGCAGCGAGATTTTACTTTTTCCAATTGTATTTTCCATTCATGTTGTTTTATTTTTAATATGCGTTTCGTATTTTCAGAAACTGTCCTATTTTTAACATTTCAATTTTTTTTAAACCCTTTTTAAAAAAGATAGCTCCTACTAGCAGTAAGTCGTTTTGCAACGAACCGGATTTCAAGCGTTCACCTCCTCATCAGGTTGTAGAACTCTTTCAATCTGATGATGATCCAAAAGCTTGAAATCTGTATCATAGCAAAACAATTATCTAGGAACTATCTTTTTAAAAAGGATTGAACACCACACTCACTCCATCATTCATTTCTTTCCATTTTTTTATTTTCCTGGATGAGGCCACTGATTGGGTGGATTTGGAGTCTCGGCGATAGAAGTCCAATACCCACCATGAAATTTAAACCCTTTTGACGTTTACTTTTTAACTTCTATGTATGTTATCCATCAATAATTTTTTTTTTTACTTTTATAAGAAAGTGTAAAATTGAATGCATTACTTCTACAATATTGTGTAACTTTGCGATAATCCTTTAGTTAAATTAAAAACTTTTTTTTCCCTTTTTAGGAGGGAATATCAAAAGAATCCTATGCTAATATGGGACATAAGCTCGTGCATTATACATTTGTACAACAAATGCTGGGTGCCAGGCGGGCAGTTGAAAGAGTTCGCCTACGTCCTCGAGCTGTTCGTCCACAAGCTCAAGGCCGTCGGTATCGAGCTTACGGTTTTCATCGACGGCCCAATCCTGAAAGAAAAGCTGAAAAATATCATCGCACAGAACAACCAAAAAATGCTGTATATAAACAAAGTCTTCAACGCCCTATGGGTAAACCAGGACGACGATCGGGTTTTACAAAATTACCAAGGATTTTACCCTTACAACATTAATAAAGTTATAATAGACACCCTCAACGAATGTGAGTGCAAGGTGAGCCTTTCTTAAAATATATTTAACGGATTTGACACATAAATTTTGATGTATTAAATATTAAATACGTAAAATAATACAAATTCAATTGATTACTTTCTACTCAGCAACTGAAAAAAATATTTAAATATAAAAGTTGTTAAAATCCATTTAATATATATATTTTTTAATACACAAAGGAACTAATAGCAAGTATTATATTTTTTTTTTTTTTAATTAATAGGTAATTCAAGCAACTTTTCAATGTGAGCTTGAAATTGCGATTTATGCGAAACGCAACAAATGCTTCGGCATTTTGGCGCAAAACACAGATTTTGTAATATTCAACAGTGCCAAGTACAACTTTTCTATGAAGCATCTCGATTTGGACACGTTGGCGACGGTGGCCTACAGTACCGAAGAATTAGCCGACACGCTGCACGTCGAAGTGAACCAACTGCCACTCATAGCGACGTTGATGGGAGGCAACATTTTCTTGACGCTCAGTGAACTCCACGTGAGCGATAAATAACAGCATTTATTTAACCAGAAGGATTACGAATATTTCGACTTTCAGCCTTTTCACCAAAAGCTTTTCAAAGAGAATGAGAAGTATTCAAGAAATGATACGTTTCTGAAAGTGGCCGGGTTTGTCAAAACGTTAGAACCGGCAAACAACTTTAACAACCAACTGCCATTACTGGCAAGAACTGCACTGGGGACATCTAAAAAAGCCTACTTGCTTAAAAACTGCCTCAATACCTACCAAACAATTTTTCCTCATGAAGGTCAATCGCCTTTTTAAACTTAAGCTTTTTAAGTTTTAATTGTACATTATGTGTGATGATGCTAAAACTATTTGTAATTTTTAGACTTTGCTATTCAGTACTCACCAGACAAAAAATGGTTTGAGGTGCAGAAGACGGCAGTGAATCTGCACCGTAGAGCCAAGCTGCCTCCAATTATTTTCTCGGTGATATTCTATTCTCAGTATGTCGTCCACGTTTATCCGGAAGATCCTCACAAAAAAGGGAAACATTCGACATTTGGAGTAAGTCGTCCGTTTGTCAAGCTGAGGAATACACCGTATGATGGTTTATTAATTTTTTGTTTTTACAGTTAACAAGGACTCTGAGGCAAAAGCTATATGGAATACTTTTTAACGAGAAGCCGTTAGAAACTAGAAAGAAACAAAAAGTTAAAGAAATATTCGTAGATTCAAAGGGGGAAACGCAAAGAGAGCTCGTTAAGCCCATTTACCCAAAAAGTAAGAATTTTATTCAAATATACCATTCCTATAAAATGTGCTTTACTATGAATTTTTATTACACAAAAGAAGTGCAATAAAATATTTGCTTCCAATTAAAATACAAGGTCTAAAAAATTTTGACAATCTAAAATTTTTTACAGTATTAAAAACTTAAAACCACTAATTTCGTAGTCTGCTTGGCCAAATAATATATTACAGTTAATTAAGGTCTTTAGTTGAGATAAAAAATTCAATGGCACGAGGGGGATTCGAACCCACGATCTTCGGCTAGATACAGCGTTGCTCTACCACTTGAGCCATCGTGACCTTGATCCACTCAGACACTTAAACCACCTTTTTCATTTTTCCCTCCTTTTTGCCGTTTTTCAAATGTCGTGTAATCTGATTGGATTCTCGAAGTATAGATCATTTTTAAATCATTAAATTCACTAATTTCATGGTCCACTTGACCAATTAATATATTACAATTAATTAAGGTTGTAGTTGAGATAAAAATGGCAAAGAGGAGGGTAAAATTGAGAAGGTGTGGTTGAGATGGGAAGTTGGTGTACGAGTAGGTCGAGGTCACGACAGCTCAAGTGGTAGAGCAGCGGCGTATCTAGCCGAAGATCATGGGTTTGAATCTCGCTCGTCCCATTGACTTTTTTACCTCAACTAAAAACTCTTAAAAACGTTTTTTTCTTTCTTTTCTGTTTTTGTTTTATCAAATAAAATACAATATATTGCATTGCCTTTAGTGAACGTTGATTTGGTCAAGTTGTGGACTGACACCGAAGGCAATCTGGATGAGATAAAATGGGATTTGTTCTGCTCTTCTTTAAACATCCAACGAGAAATCCTCTTCATGGAAGAACGCCATCTTCTCATACCCGTGGCTTCCCTCAAATTTTTATTAGTGAGTCAAAAACTCTGAGCGAAGTTTTTTTTTCTTCTTGTATAATTTTTAACGTACGTGACTTACAGATGAACCAGTTTGACATTTCAATTTGGGAACTTGAAGCTGTAGTAGCGACGATGCTACTCCTCCAGTACTATTCTGTGAGAGATTTGGAAGCGATACCCGAATTTCCGATGGATCCGAATGGCATCCACCTTTATTGGGCTTTAATCAGGGTTTTCGTCGCAATAACGGAACTCAACAGCGTCTGCGGCCATCCATTGGATTCTGAATTGGTAACAACACTCGTGGTTTAAAATTTGGTAAACATTCTCCTGACGTTGTCCTATGTTTAAAGGCAAATCCTATACATTACCAAGATGGAAAGCTGTTCCTTCAAAAATACAGACAAGCCAAGGACAATAAATCTTTTGATAACCTCTGCGAATTCAGGGTATTATATTTACAGTAAAACATTACTTTTCTAACATTTAACTGGAAATTTTCTTTTTCAGCAAAAGGAGATCAGATCCGGTAAGAAAATAATGTCAATGATATTAAACAACAATTCTTGAACAGGTTGGTGTCCTTTCAACATGTATATTATATATTTTAAAATGTATCTTGCATTAAAACCAAACTTATTTTAAGCAAATGTATCATTACAAATTGAATTTATTATAATATAAATTTACGTGTATTATTATGATTCTTTCTTCAATAAATGATCTTTGGCTTGATACGCCGTTGCTCTACAACTTGAGTGTGACCTCGAACCACTCGGACACCAACTTCCCCCACATTTTGAATTTTCCCTCGTTTTTCGCCATGGGTTGGGAAGTTGGTGTCCCGCTCGTCCCATTGACTTGTTTATCTCTACTAAAAACTATAATTAATTGTAATATATTAATTGGTCAAGCGAACCACGAAATTAGTGAATTATTATATAACAAGTAAAATAAGGTTATTAATTATTATTATTAATTTATTAATTCATAAAAGTTCTACTGAAGTTCAATACTTTTGGTTTTGACATAAAACAAATTGACAAATAAATTGTTATACTTTGCCAATATTGTTTGGTAAATGTATAAAAAGTAGCAAACCAAGCTTAATAATGTAAAAATTGACCTAATTATAAAATTATATTATTACTAGTAGCGTATTTAGCTGAAAGTCATGGGTTCGAATCCTGCCTGTGACAAAAATTTTTCATTCAAAAAAATTTGTGTCACAGGCAGGATTCGAACCCCCATGACTTTCGGCTAAATACCCTACTGCTCTACCACTCAAGCTACGTTGATTTTTCATTTTGAAAAAATTCAGTATAATTAATTGAGTAATTACATAATTAAGCATAAGCTGATAAAAATAATTAAAAAGTCAGTTTTAATTAGGAAACACGCCCTGTGATTCGTACATATTCCCGCTAAGCAGTACAATCGTTGATAAAAAGTGTTTTCATATGAAGCTGCAATGTACTTACAATTGGAATGGGATGGCCGAAATGGGAAGTTTGTTGCATAGGTCAAAGAAACGAAGGTGCCATATTTTTGGCAAAAGTCATGGGTTCGAATCCCGCCTGCGGCGGAAATTTTTCACTTTGAAAAAATTCTTTCTAATTAATTGAGTAATTAACCCTTAGTGTGGCATAGGGATGCACACTATTAACGATTATCTCAGACAGGAGGGCAAAAAGAAAAATGGAAAAGGAAATAATGGAATTCACTCGTCGGACATAGACAATCGAAGAATCTTCTAACCGATTTTTGTAAGAAAGAAATCACACAATGCCAATCCTAACAGGCCACTGCATATTAACGGGCACTTAGAGAAAATTGGAACAGCCCAATACGGTCGGTACATGCGGATTCTACAAAGAGACAAAAAAAGATACAAACGCGTTTACTAACAAACCGTGGAACTACATTAGCCCGAAGGAGGAAATGTTTTGCGATGTATAATCTGACCATAGAAGAGCTTCAACCACAGAAAACTGGCCTATTCATCAAATTTCTTGACAAAATAGAACTCACGGATGTGCTTTAGTCAAAGAACCGGGGATACGATAGCTCATAAAAGGGCATACATCCTCATGTAATTGAGTTATTATATAATTAAGGATACATTGATTAAAAAAAAAAAAAATTATATCGGTGACAAGTTAATCTGTCAAATGAAGTGATTTATTTACTCTTTTTGCCTTTCTCACTTATTTTACCGTTTTCTGGGTTTAATTTTTCCATAGTTTGACCCAGGAGAAACAAATCGATTTATTATGTTGGTATTGAACTTATTTTATTTTTATTATTATTTTTTTTTTATAGTACAGAATTGATTTTTTGAGTATAAATTGTGTAACACGAATTCACAAATTGCAAATGATAAGTTGCAAAATAACCACTCTGGGGGGGGGGGAGAAAAGTTCTGAGGAAGACAGACTCGTGAATTATTTGAGCCATTGATCACCAACGAAGTTTTGTCTAAGAAAAGTTCCCCTATGTAATTTAACAACTGACTTCACCTTAATGGCCTAAAAAAAAATTTTTTTTTTTTTGCTTATTAAACTAATTCTAGTGTGTGATCTTGATTCAGCCTTTGTTAAATGTTCTTAAGACAAAATTGAGTACAAAAAAAAAATTACGATAAACTTTTTTCACTTGCAAGTCGAAAAGTAAACTGGGAATCAGGCTGACATACTTTTTTAAATTTTTCATTTGATCCCCTTAAGTCAGATAGGAAATGTCTATTCATTATTATATAGTTTTCTTTACTAATTGAGAATTTGTATAATTTAAGCTTGTAAAAGTTTGTGCCGAATTTAATAAAACTGGCTTCTTTTTACGCCGCTAAGTTTTTTTTAAACATTGATTTTCTAAATGGAGACGTGTCGAAGTTCTTTCCATATCATAGATTATGCATCTGAATTCAATACACATGAAAGCGTTTCATCGATAATTTGTGGCAGGGTGAATATGCTAGAAGTTAGTTGAAGCTAGTGGACAAAATGGTTTCGGAAGGGATAGTCAAGGCGAAAAATTGTTATTATTCCGCCTTGGGAATAACTGGATTGGCCAGCTATCTAGACGGCACCAGGCCCAAACTCACAACAAGAATTTGGACGTGCTTTTTCATCTATGTGATCCTTCCTTCTGTCACGACGGCGCATTTCTATACGTCGCTATTCTCGGAAACGTCGTACGCCCAGAAGTTCCTCGCTATGAGCCTCGGGCTCGACCAATTTCAGATCATGACCAAAAGCATTTTTTTCCATAATTACATGTCGAAAATGTCAGGGCTCGTGCTCGATTTCAGTTCGTTCGCATGCGTGGGGCACGATTGGGAAAGGACCGGAACAGTACTCGGAAAACAAACCGACAAAATATTAAGGCTGCAAAAATTTTACAACATGGTTCTCTTGGGCTGTTTCTGCTCTTGGTCCCTCGTTCCTATAATTTCCTCCCCGTCGGCACTCTTTTTGAGCCGCAATTTAGAAGAAATGAGCAAAGTTTTGCCGATCGTGTACCCTTTCGACGTCGACAGCTTCCCTTGGGTGCAGATCATCTACGTCTACGAGGTGGTCAGCACAATGGGCATATTGATCCATTTCGCAGGAAGCAATCTGTTCTTCGTCTGCTGCGTAATCACGCTCTGCGGAATGTTGGAGCTTTTAAAAACGTCTTTCGAAACATCCAACAACTACGAAGATTTCAAACAGTTCATCAAAGACCACCAGAGACTTCTACGGTAAACTCTTCTGCAATACAGAACTGGGATAAATTTTCGTAAAAACAATTTCAACGGGCAATCTTCAAACCCGAGGAAAAATTCACGCCAAATTGATCCACTCGTGAATAAATATTTCTGGGTCTGCCATTTTAAAATTTTTAACAATTAAATTTATTATTATGCTCACGAAATTTGCCATCTAAATGTATAGACTGTAATCCCAGCCGGTTCGGGCATAAATAATCATCTGTCTCTTTTCGAGGTTTATTAACAAAACTTTTTGTTATTCCAAATTCTGGTCGGAATACCCTACTGTTTCACTTCAGAGTAGAATAATTTGCTATGACCAAACTCAAATACTGAAGAAGAACCCAGGTTCAGCCCCGTTAGAGACAAACTAAGCCAATAAATAGAATAAAAAAAAAAAATTACAAAAGCAAAACACAAATTATAAAAGCTGTTATGAAATTTTAATTAATTCGGTTTTATTGATTGATTAATTTATGCGGGATTTTTAATTTTTAGACAAAAAGGCCGTCAAAATGAAAACCTGCTTCATTTTTGAATTATTCTAATTTAATTAGGTGAGAATAATAAAATTTTGAGTAAACTTTTTTTTTCCAGCATGTGCAAAGAAATCAAACATATCCTTTCTCCGATCCTGGCTCTCCAACTTCTAATCAGCGCTCTTACCATTTGTTTCGCCATTTATGAAATCACGATGGTACATGTTTTACTTTATCGTTATTTTTTCCTTAAACGATCAATTTTTTTTTTTTTTTTTTTTTTAATGCTAAATTCCAAGGTTAATGAAACGAGCAAAAGTGGTATGGACCAGGTGATACTTTATTCGCGGAAAACCACCTACACAATGGTCATATTCATCGAGCTGTTGTTCTACTGCTGGCTAAGCACAGAACTTCAACAAGCTGTAAGTCAATATTAACGACCTGCAATTAAATACGATTTAAGTATCAAAAAACTAGTAGTATTTTCATATAGAAACTTTCCGAGCATTATTTAAAAAAAATTTTTTTTTTTTTTTTTTTTTTTTTTTAAAGACTCTGACCATAAGGGATGGAGTTTACAACAGTTCCTGGTACTTGGATAAACAGACTAAATACAAGGATATCGTTATAATAAATGCTAGGTCGCTTCGTCCTGTCAGTCTTACAGCTTTGATGATGAACAATTTACACCTCGGGACATCAATTGAGGTCTAATCGATTCCAGTATTTTTAGTAGTTTCCTACTGACATTTATTTTTTTTTTTTTCAGGTGCTGCGAGCCGCTTACTCTTATTACACAATGCTTAAACAAATGAACCGCTGAGTAAACTCAGTTATTCTGGTAAAACACTCATTATTGTTGATTCAAATATATTTAAATTGTATTTTATTTTATTTCCTTATTATTGTCATCAATGCACTTAGTACAATTGGTTGGCTACACAATAAAGCGCTAAAATTTAAAAAAAAAAATTTTTTTATACACCTAGCCTCAAAATTTGACACCCAAAAGAGGACGAAGTGAAACTAAATGATTCAATGATTTTCCACCCTCGTAGTGGCGATATTTTTGAAGAAAAGCCCATTCGTCGCTGGATTTGAACTTGGGACCTTTACCTTACAGTGATGGGCACCGTGACTCCACCTAAACCATTGCGGTCACCGATGCCCCGTCTATGTGTTTATTGCTAAGGAATAAAAGAATATTCAGTTTACATGGTTAACTACTTTTTGTACGGTAAGGTTCAAAAATATCAAATAGATGGTATCAGAAACATTTCTAAAATGCCGCCTTCAGATTGTACCAACCAACAGTCAAACAAGGCAACTCAGCCACATCGCTAACTCTGGGTATGAGCTTATTTACAAGACTTATCACGAATAATGCTTGGCATTGTTATTCTTCAGTGTATTCCAGGATCTTTTTCCTGCAGTTTCTTGGATACAAGACAGTCAGCTCTATTTGACTTGTTGCAATGGCTATGTCCATGGTGGTCTTTGCTGGCTGGTCCTCTTGCGTATATGACACTCTCGTCAGATGCACTATTTGTAGCCGGACGAGCCCCAATAGAACTGCAAGCAAGATTTCTATATGCTAAGCGGGAGCTGGCAAACGGTAGAACACCATGCATACCAGTTGCAAGCGTAAATGAAGCCGAGGAGTGGGTAAAGGCGAAATGGCAACAAAGGTGGGACATGTCAACCAAAGGACTACACACATACGCGTTGTTCCAGAGTGTGGCAGATAGAATGAAGATGAAACACGTGGAACCGGATTACTTCATGTCCCAATTGCTAACGGGCCATGGAGACTTCGCTAGCAAACTGCACCAGTTCAACCTTAAAAAACGCCCAGAATGTGAGTGCGGCGAAAGAGAAACAGTATGCCACCTGGTATTCGAATGCCAGATGCATGCAACAGGAAGAGCTAAATGGATGCGAAAGATTGGCGCAAGCAGCACAAATTTGGAAACCCTGCGGGAGGCGATCTCAACACCCACAAATTACAGATTAACTGTAAAGAGGTGGCGCACAATAATGCGAAGAAAAGTATGGCCCACATAAGACGTTAAAAATGTCTATAATAACAAGCACTACAACTGGCCCCCTCCAACTCCCTGTCCGGACGCCACCGCACGGCCCATCCTGGGGGCGCACAAATAGCGCCACAAAGTTCCGGTGGAGGGGTGCTGGCCAAACGCTAGGTGACCAAACAAGCCGCCTACCTCTGCAAAGCTCAGCCTGGGCTCAGGAGCAGAGGAAAAAAAAAGAGAAGACCTAGAGGCTGGTCCTCTCGCTGAATGTGTACTGAGGGTGATGGATCTTAATTGAGTTCTTCTGCTGAAGCCCCAACTGAGTGTGACTGCATCTTCTGATTGACTGAGTCCCTTGGCTGCTGTTGACTTTGTCTTCCTTCTTGCTGAATCTCAGACTGAGGGGGCTGCTTGACTGCTCTTGACCGAGTTCTCCCACTGTAGCCCTGACTGAGTGTAGCTGCATCCTCACGATGATTGATTCTTCTTGTTTAGCCCTTAACAGAGTAGTTGTTTGACAGCTCTTGACCTACCACTGTAGCCCAATTGAGGGTGGTTGCTTGACTGCTTGTGAATAAGTCCTCAGGTTGACCAAGTTCTCCCACTGTGGCCCTGACTTAGTGTAGCTGCATCTTCGTGATGATTGAATCTTCTCGTTGAGCCCCCAACAGAGAGTGGTTGCTTGGCTGTTCTTAACTGAGTTCTCTTGCTGTGATCTGCTGAGTGTGACGGTCTTAGTTCTCCCACTGTGGCACAACTGAGGGCAACTGCTTGACTGCTTTTGAATGAGTCCTCAGGTTGATTGAGTTCTCTTGCTGTGCCCTGACTGACTGTGGTTGCTTGACTGCATTCCTCAGATTGACTGTTTCCTCTCGCTGAGTCAAATTGATTGTTGCTGTTTGACTGCATCCTTTCACTCAGTCCTTGATCAACTGACTTTTCTTCTTGCATATCCCTTTTTATATCAATTTCCCAACCAGAGTAGGGGAGTAAAGGAAAAGCAAAATCTACACGGCCAGATAACTTCCCTTTGTGGGTGGCCGCACAACAGTTTATAATTCAAAGGGATTTCCATTATGCAGTCCAGCAAAAAGAGTACACAACGCCTACATCTGGTGACCCAAAATTTATGGTGTCCCACATATTAATGAACTGTGTCTGCGACCTTTCTGCACGATTTTGTCATTTAAGACTATCCGTCTGTCACTTATCTACGACTTCCATGTTTGTGGAAACCTCTCTTTGCTACCTACGACCCTTCAGGCAGCCTTATTTCAACCCTACATTTGAAACTCTTGCTTACTATTTTTAACTTAAGCTTATGGGGCAAAAGTGAAACTCCTCGCGAATTGTTTTTTCTTGAGATCTACGGCTTGTAAACTTTTAGTTCAGTCATTGCTAACCCAGGGTGGGTATTTTTAAGATGGTGCTACAATGCATAGAATTTTTACTACTTTTATGCCAAATGATTAAATTAAGTGTTTCTGCTGCACAGCTGCGTATTTGATCTGATTATTGAGCCTAAATGTTACAGCCATGTCCCGTTCCAATTTGCTAATTGAAAAAAAAAAAAAAAAAAAAAAAAAAAAAAAATTAATGCCTGCGCTTCTGGCAATAACAGCCTTCCTTTAAACACTGGAGAAGCTGTGGAAAAATCAAGCATCCAACATTGTTAGGTGTTTGAAGTATCCACCAAAGTATTTTAATTGTTACGGGAATAAATTTAAAACTAAGTAACAAAATGTTTATTCAATTTAATTTTATAAATACAATTTTAAAACTTTAAAAATATTTTTGTTTACATACATTATACATTATGTAATATACAAATATATCTGTACATTTAGAATACTTGAACAATATACAGTTAATAAAACGTAATTAAAATGTACGTTTCACACTCGTACGTTTAGAAACGAAAGGATTTTTTTGCACGTCACGACGGCATTTTTCTGAAATAAATGGTTGTATTAATTAATAAGAAAAAAGTTTAAATTATTAGACATTATTATTTACTTGAATTAACTATTATTTTTATGTAAGGTAAGATGAAAAAGTTAGTGTCACGAGTGGGATTCGAACCCACGACCTTCGGGTCAATCGCTGCTCCAATGAACTCTTGATGGCTCAAGTGGTTAGAGCATTGGCATATTGAGCCGAAGGTCGTGGGTTCGAATCCCGCTCGTACCTTTTCCATCTCGACCAAGATCTCACATAAAAATAACAATTGAAATAAGTGATTTGATCTGAAATTACTAACTAAACATAAATTGATTATTATTATATACCTTTTTTTCGCACAACACTTCGATATCTCTGGACTCGATTGCTTCTTTGTATTTCTTATGAAAAAGCTTCCCATCATGGTACCTCACTGGATTGTACTAAATGAATGTATTAATAAAAATTAAAAAAAAAAAAAAAAAAAAAATAATGAAAAAGTTTTGAAAGCCAAAGTGAATTGGAAAGAAAATAAACTGTAGATCACAATGATGCATCTCAATCGGAAGATTCAGAACTTATCCTCTTTGGCTATTGAAGACAAAAAGTCAGATCAAATTCAGTATTTTTTACAATTATTCTTAAATAAAAAAAATGAATAAAAGAGGATGTCAGGAGACAAAAATTCACTTCGACTGGCAAAATGTTTTCCTGACTCACCATTTCATAGCTCAAAGGGTTTCCGCAGACGCTATTCAGAAAGGTTCCAAAGTAAAAACCCTTGGCAACAATCGTATAAAGGTTTATACATCGTATATCGATTGGGAATTCTTGTATTCTATTGATCTGTTTGATCGAGTAGGAATCGAGCAGAACCATTGCGACCACAAGGGCGATCACCTCCCAGTCTTCCAACACCATGCCTCCCTCTGTCTAAAAAAAATGAACCAGCTTGAAAATCCTTCAAGAATGAGTCAATTACTTACAAGAAGGTATTTCAGTACTCCAGTCGGCAGGATTAAATGTTTCTCTTCCAATTCTAGAAGGCTGCTGTTTACATTGAGCGCAGAGCAAAACAGATTGGACTTTTCTTTCGTTGTGTCTTTGTCACTGAGGGTCATAAGCTTGATCAATCCACTGTGAGGCACTAGAATATGGAACCGCGTAACAGTTTTCAAAAGTTGTTCCTTTAAATCTTACCACTCGGCATGACGGCGGGTACGTGGATGTAATCTTCAACGCTGGTCGGGCCGCAAACGACAAGTTCTTTCACATAATGTACACCGTTATCGGGCGAAGGTTTCTCCTGAAGCAATATGCCGTAAATCCTCTGTCTTAATTTTTTCAATATCTAAAAAGTGACATCGTTATTCAAAACCTCAAGACAAAATTAGCCACGGTTATTATACTTGTAGCGCAGGAGGGAAAAAATTTCGAGTGTAGTCTTCGAGAAGTGAACAGCTCGTGAAAATACCGCGTATTACCACCATGTAAATGCTACTATCGATTTGACTCGTTTTGTGCAATTTCTTGATCAGTTTTTGAATTTCGGTCCAATTTTTGCCATATCTTGTATCTATGTCGTCATCTAAAAAAACGACAATTTTCTATTTGAAGAAAAAATACACGTTCTTGTTTGTGTCGTGAATAATTGTTTCTCGTGGCATAAAGGGAGATTTTGTTTTGTTATTAGAGAAAGTAAAATGGGGTTTAAGTAAAAAATTAATAATCTGATTTAATCTATTAGCTTTCGCAGTCCAATTGGCCAAATAAATTATTTTCAATCAATTATTCTTTAATTAAGGAAATTACGTGGAAAATGGCAAAAAGGAGGGAAAATTCCAAGTTTAGATGGGAAGTTGGCGTCTGAGTAGAGCAGAGTATTTAGCTGAAGGCCGTGGGTTCGAATCAATTTCTCAAACAAAACCTTAATTTTAATCCTTTTTTCTTTAGCTTGTTATTTTCTCCGCACTCATTATCCACACTACATTGTTCCGTCATAAGAATTTCAGCATCTATGATTCCTGGTCCAAGTAATTTTCACTTAGTCAAATCCATTTTATAAATTTGTAAAAAAGAAGCCTTTTTTTTCCCGGTTTATGTTGCAATTTGTACAGTTCTTTTCTTAATTAAGTCCTGATATGCCTTGAGATGTATGCTCTGCGTTGTTTTTTGTATTAATTTCCCCACTTTGTTGTTTATGCATAATTATTTTTATTTCTAACTATATAGGATTATTCTGTAATTTAGAAGCACGTTTATTTTTTATTTTTGCCATTTTATTGGGTTGTCCGGAAAATAATGCAGGATTTTGGTATTAAACAAAAAAAAGAAACTAGTTACTTTAAAGCAATGTTCTTTAATCAAAATAATTTCCCATACTCTCAATACATTTCTCCCAACGTGTTGGTAACTTATTAATTCCGTCTGAGTAGAATTCAGAATTTTTAGAATTGATAAAGTCAATAAATGCATTTTCCAGTTCCGTTTGATTTTTGAATATTATGTGTTGTAAGTAGTGGTCCAGGTGTCTAAAAAAATGGTAGTCAGTAGGCGAGAGGTCCGGAGAGTAGGGTGGGTGAGGCAAAGTTTCATAGCCAAGCTCCAATAATTTTTGTGACGTTACACGTGACACATGTGGTCGAGCGTTGCCATGCAACAAAATGGGCCCTTTCCGATTTCACTTTTCCAATCGCCTTGAGGTGGTCAGCGACGGTCGTTTTACTGACTTTGAGTTGCTCTGCAAGTTCTCGAACAGTTGTTTTGGGGTTTTCTTCCACCACTGATCGCAGAACATCATCATTAAGAGAGGAAGGCCTTCCACGACCTTCTTCATCTTCAAGGCTGAAATCTCCCTCCCGAAATTTTTTAAACCACCTTTGCACAGTGCACTCATTAACACAACCCTCGCCCCAGACTTGGTTAATGTTTCTAGCCGTTTGGGCTCCGCTTCGGCCGAGTTTAAACTCGTAAAAGAAAATCGTACGAAATTCTCGCTTTGACATTATAAGGATGACTGAATTATTTCCAAGTAGCGGAATGCTACAGAGGTAAACAAACAATATCATTTGGAAGAGGATTAATAAGTGTTGACATTCATACAAATGAGTAATCCTGTAAACGTAAACAGAATATTTTATATAGATTTTTTTTAATGAAAACTTAAAATCCTGCATTATTTTCCGGACAACCCAATATAACAGTTTTTAATTTTTTTGTGTTTATTTTTATTTATTATTAATGATAAATGTATTGAATTAATTAAGCTTTTAAGTTGAGATAAAAAAGTCAGTGTCACGAGTGGGATTCGAACCCACGACCTTTGGCTCAATACGCCGCTGCTCTACCACTTGAGCTATTGTTCGCTCGATCCCCTCGGACACCATCCCAACTCCACCTTTTGAATTTTCCCTCCTTTTTGCCAATTTTCAAATGTCGTGTAATCGTATTGGATTCTTGGTGACAAATGAAATGGCCACGGTGAGATTTAGTGAAGTGGACTTCATTTTAAATCAATAAATTCACTATTTTTTGTGGTCCGCTTGACCAATTAATATATTACAATTAATTAAGGTGTTTAGTTGAGACAAAAAGGCAATGACACGAACGTTCGAAGGTTGTGGGTTCAAATCCCGCTCATTGACACTGGCTTTTTTTATCTCAACTTAAAAACTTAATCAATTGAATGTTATCAATAGGTTAAGCAGACCATGAAAAATAGTGAATAGAATAAATTTATTTTTTTAATTGTGGAAGAGTTTTAAGTTTTTCATTATGTCAGTTTGATTTTCCGTCGTCTGACTAAATTTCGTCGCCCCCCCTCCCCAAGAAACGATACAAAATGAACTACTCTGAACAATTCTGTTCATTCTAAACCTGTACCTTGTCTTGCAAGAAGCACGTCATACGAGTTCAGACTCCGTAGGAGCAAATCTGAATAATCCTTGACACCGAAAACCCTCTCAGCTATGATCGGCAGCATCTGATTTATATCACTCGATTTCGACTTGTAATGACGTATGCAGCTGGCGACGTTGAAAAAGTTATTTCTGTAGTTGATACTGTTTGACCTCTGCTGCGACAAGTTGCCCATGCTCCTATGAAAAGGCTGGAAAAATGAATTCATTCTACAATAAAAATTGTGTCAAATAACCAAACCATTGTTAAAAAATTGATAAATTAAAATTAATTATTTATCAACAAGTAACTAGATTCAATGACCTTTTTATTCTCAATTAACAACGTATGAACCATGTAATTTTAAAATTCTAGCCTCCCAGAACTTCTAGATTTTTAAGAGATGAGACCCCCCGGATGTGTTAGTCCTCAAGTTATGTAAAAATTTTCCCCATGATCGTGTTTTACAGAGACTGTAATAAGTGAAAAATCTCAAGAGCAATGTCAGGTGAATACAATTTTTAGCACATCCCGGCCTAATTACCACAAGATGAGGTTGAAATTTATCCTGGAGGAAAAATGATCCACTTGTAATTAAATAATACAGTTTTTGGTAAACCGCTGACTTTAATCGGTATACATAATAATTGATGGTTTGGATGGGCGGAAGAAGCTAATAATAAATACCTATCTTTTTTGAGGGGGGGGGGGTTAAAAGGTGTTGACAAGGTGGTTATCACTGTAAGGTAAAAGTACTGGTTGGGATTAAAACCAGTTTTAAAGATCGGGGTTCAAACCCGTTCTCGGATCAAACTTGCTCTCAGGATCAGAGATCAAAACCACTCATTTAATGATGGGGGTAAAATCAGACACAGAATCAGAGATCAAAACCACTTTTTTAATTATCGGGGATTAAAACATACTGAGGATCATGGATCAAAATTGATCTCAGGATCAGAGATCAAAAACTCAGTCAGGATCAGGGATCAAAACCACTCTTTTAAAGATGGGGATAAAATCGGACCCTGGATCAGGGATCAAAGCCACTTTTAAGGATTGGGGGTCAAACCTGCTATCATGGATCAAAATTGCTCCCAAGATCAGAAAAAAAAACTTTGTCAGCATCAGGGATCAAATTCGCTCACAGAATCTGGGATTGAAACTGCTCTCAGGATCACGGATTGAAATTGCCCTCAGAATCACAATCAAAATTGTTCTCAGGATCAGGGTCTAGGGATCAAAACTGTTCTTTTAAGGATTGGGGGTCAAAACTGCTCTCAGGATAAGAGATCACAAACTCTTTCAGGATCAGGGATCAAAACCACACTCAAGATCTGTGATTAAAACCACTTTTAAGGATTGGGGTTAAAACCGCTCTCAGGATCACAAATCAAAATTGCTCTCGGGATCAGAGATCAAAATCTCTGTCAGGATCAGGGATCAAATTCGCTCTGAGGATCTGAGATTGATACCGCTCTCATGATCACGGATTAAAACCGCTCTCAGGATCACAGATCAAAATTGCTCTCAGGATCAGGAATCAAACCCACTCTCAGGATCAGGGTCTAGGGATTGAAACTGTTCTTTGAAAGATCAGAGATCATAACCCCCTCAGGTCCAGGGATCAAAACTTTTCTAAGGACCGGGGATCATAATCACCCTCAGGATCACAGATCAAAATTGCTCTCGGGATCAGAGATCAAAATCTCTGTCAGGATCAGGGATCAAATTCGCTCTGAGGATCTGAGATTGATACCGCTCTCATGATCACGGATTAAAACCGCTCTCAGGATCACAGATCAAAATTGCTCTCAGGAAAATTTAAATTCAAGTTTCACTATTACAAAGGCTACTTACAGTCATTACTTTCAAGGCCATAATTGTCTATTTACAGTGGTCTTTCCCTAATGAAACTCGTTGTCCATACATTCCAGTAATCCGAAAAGGGGAAAAAAGTTGAAGTACAGAATGCAATGGAAACAAATGAAAGGAAGGAAAAGAGAATGGGAATAATTAAATAAATTACCAAAAGTAATTTTTCCGAGATGATATCATTTCCTATAAGCGAGGCCAGAAGTGGTAGATCTTGTGTAGACAGTTGTAGACAGTGAGCTAGATTCTGCCTCGAATACTCTTTAGTTGTCATTTTACGAAGGTTTAAATGTTTTCCCGACCAGTAATGCCTCGCCCCTTCGTATATGACAAAATCTGTGTCTTGGGCTAAAATGGCGAAGCAATTGTTCAGTTTGGCGTATCTCGCTATTTCAAGGTCGCATTCTTCAGTAGAAAAGTAGGCCTAAAAATAATTATTATTAACAAACAGAAAGAATTTTTTTTTCCTTCAAAGCTGAAAAACGGATTAACGAGCAGTTTGTTCGTCTCTAAATATAGCAATTTATGTTTGGAGAGGGGGCGAAAATGCACAGACTGACAAATGAAAATGGCAAAATATCCAAAAGCGCTTACCAAACTAACAATAAGCAAAAAAAAAAAAAAAAAAAAAAACGAGGGAAAAATCATTGAAGCGAGGGTGGAGAGTTCATTCAGGAGATTGATCTGGTACTAGGCATTCAACGAATCAATGAATAATTTGTTGAAGCAGTGACGAAAGGTCAGGAATGAAGTGTTTTAGAAAAACTCCTTTTTCATTTTTTCTGTTTCATGTATATCTCATAACATTTTCATGCAAAACAAACACGACACTACAAAAATAACACTACACTTTGTGCCTTACAAAAATACTTCATTCCTGGCCGTTCCTCACTGCTTCAACAAATTATTTCACAAGTGATAATAATGAATTTTTCCCCTCTGTACAAATTTCCTCAATTTTTACCTTAATGTTTGGACCAGTGAGTAATTTCACCATCATATTGGCCCCACTTTTTTTACAGTCTTCTGGGAAGCGGTACGGATTGATGTCCAGCTGGTCGAAAATGTACTGGATGTTCTTGACCTCCTCGTACCGCCTCAGCTTCCACGTTTCGACTTTCGAAGGCTCCAAACAACCGTCGATGAATATAACGAGTTCGGCTCCGAGATCGGTGAAAGACTTGTAAAAACGTTCCAGGAGGTAGGCCATCTCTTTCGGCTGGCCGCCACTGAGCCACGCCACGTCTTCAAATAAGAAGAATATGCACGAGTAGATATCGACCACAACCACTGGCTTCCCTCTGCCTTCTCTCCTATAAAATAAAAATATCCGGGTTGATATTTAATTTGATTTTATTTGATATATGGGTTGATAGTTGTCTGGAAGCTACCCCATTTACAAGTTCTTACAGTTCTGTGGAAACGACCATTTGAAAGGACTGACGGTTCTTTGGAAGCTACCCATTTGAAAAGGACGGATGTTCAGCAGTAGTTACTCCCCCTTTGAAAGGACTGATGGTTCTGTGGAAGCTACCCGGTTTGAAAGGGCTGACAGTTCTGCGGAAGCTACCCATTTTGAAATGGCAGATGGTTCTGTGCAAGTTCCCTCTTTCCCTCTTTTGAAAGGACTGACATTTCTGCAGTAGTTACTCCCCCTTCAAAAAGACTGATGATTCTGTGGAAGCTACCCGTTTTGAAAGGGCTGACAGTTCTGCAGAAGCTACCCATTCGGAAATGGCTGATGGTTCTGCGGAGGCAGCCCACCTTGAGGGGACGGATAGCAGTTGAACATTTCGTAAATATTAAAACTGGCATTACATTTACTGTTTTAATGAACCTTAACTCGAATATTGTAAGGGTAAAAAGGACAAAACCAAGTGGATACTCACAAGTAGGAATTGATCATCTCCTTGATGTCAACGTCGTAACAGCAGTCGGCCGTTCTCTCCATGAAAGTCTGGAGCCTCCGGACGCCCATTTCGACTGGAGAGCCGGAGGAATGTCAAAATCCAAAAGTCGAAGACAGCAGCCAAACGAGATACGTTACGACAGAAGATAAAAATCATAAACAAACATACAATTACAATATATCGAAACGTTCCTTCCGATGTTCAGTAAATTCAACACCAAGAACCATCGAAAAAAATCGAGTTTATCGATAATAGATTGATGTTAGAAATAGATATATGATACCGGAGATGGGAAAACTCAATCTTTTTAAAGATCGGGGATCATCATAATCGCTCTCAGGATCACAGATCAAAATTGCTCTCAGGATGAGGTTCTAGGGATAAAAACTGTTCTGGATCAGAGATCATAACCCTCTCAGGTCCAGGGATCAAAACTTTTAAGGACTGGGGATCATAATCGCTCTCAGGATCAGGGTCTAGGAATGAAAACATCATGAAAGGATCAGAGATCTAAAACTGTCAGGATCAGGGATCAAAACCACTTTTAAGGATTGGGGGGGGGGTCAAACCTGCTATCACGATCACGGATCAAAATTGCTCCTAAGATCAGATATCAAAATCTTTGTCAGCATCAGGGATCAAATTCGCT
>JASJUQ010002726.1:0-11995 GCA_039619505.1 Cimex hemipterus | reverse complement strand
GGGTATTTTTTGGACAGATATTGCTACTTCTGAAATTGATGAAAAAATGATTGAATTTGTCAGAATGGGTATTTTTTGGACAGATATTTCCGACTTCTGGAATTGATAAAAAAAGTATTAATTTTTGCCAGAACGGGTCTTTTTTGGGCAGATATTGTTACTTATGGAATTGTCAAAAACATGTACTTTTTGGACAGATATTTCCGACTTCTAGAATCAATAAAAGAAAAAAAACCACTAAATTCATCAGAATGGGTATTTTTTGGACAGATATTGCTACTTCTGAAATTGATGAAAAAAATGATTGAATTTGTCAGAATGGATATTTTTTGTACTGATATTTCTCAAATTTTATCTTATCTCTGGATCAGAAATGTCTTCAAAATCGAAGACAAAACTTACTACTTTGGCAAGGTATTTTATTATTATTATATTGTATGATGTTTGAAAATTAGCAGAAAATCTGTGGAAAAATGAATTGACAATGGATGTCGTACAGACCAACATTGGACACAGTGCATCGGTCGTAAAGAGGTTGAATTAGCCTATATTTAAAGCTCTCTTCCAGATTTTTTAAAAATTATAATAAGACTGTGTTTACTGCATTTGCATTGCAAATCCACACCTCTTGAAGGTTTAGGTAGAAAGTATTGTAAAACCTGTTTCAACATATAAACTTTTTGAAATTCTACCTTCTTCAGATAAATTCGAAGTCAAAGTATCATAAATAACTGTTGAGAGATGATTAGTGTAACTTCAATCCCAAATATTTCTTTAATTTTGATTTGCTATTGAGAACAAATCCTTTAAAATGCCAGACTTCCCAGGATTACTCATTAGATAAATGTAAAAAAAAAAAAAATTTATGTACCTGTCTTTGATGCATTCTTGTTCTCCTGTGCAAGTGAAGGTAGCGATCACATTCGGCACACAAGCTTCCACAAACATTGCACTGAATGATTGCATTAGTTTCACCATCGTCGTGATTATTGCATGTCGGCTGTGGAAAGGAAACATGATTAATGCAGGTAAATTTTAAAATTTAAAACGCCTTACTCTCGGTGGAGGAGGTTTTCCATCGGCTGAATTTCTCCACTGGCCGGAGGAAAGACGCTCGACGTGATCTCTATCAAGCACGCAAAGCGAAGCCAGCGCAAGCCAGAGTGTAGGATTCCTAAGACAATCGTTTGAACTTCTTTGCGCTTCGTTCAGTCTCGTCAGATTTAAAATATTTTCAGCGACCGCTCCTTTTGTCACATAAGCCCAACTTTCATTTAGTTTACCCTAAAATAATATTTTATTTACAACTTTTTTTTTTTTTTTTAAATTGTAAATTCACTTACGGAAGCCATGTCACGTATTAAACCGATGATATCCTCAGCTAGCTTTCTCGATATACATCCTCTGAGCCACCATCTACTCCCTATGTTATCTCTCGGGTGGATGCAAGTAGCGAGTGAAATTGAACTGACTCCTTTACTCTCTTTCCCTTTTGTCTTTACTTGTACCGTCAACGCTTTAGCAATGCAACTCAGGAAAACGTCGAGGATCCCCATTCTTGTTAAAATAAATAAAAGCATTACTGGGGTAAAATGAGAAAAATTAAATCGCTTACTTGTGGCAGTCGAAGACGTTACTATCAGAAGATCTACTAAGCGTAGTCACAATACTAAAATCTGTAGGAGGAAGGTGTTTTATTCCCAAGATATGAGCTAGCGTAGCGGGGGAAACTTCAGCGAGCATTCTTCTTAATAGAGCAGTAACCTAGAAAAATTCATAATTTTAAGATAAAGAATCTTTTTAAGATGGCTCCATGCAGGTTTCTCCAAAGGCTTGCCGAATTCAGACTAGTTATTCTAGCAATCTTGCCTTACTTGGCTCTCGATTTCCTTGTCTGCTTCAAAGTGCAAAAATATTCGGGATCTGTACTGTATTTTAACAGTAATAATTTTTTTTATAATAATAAATGATTCCTAATTAGTACAGATTTTTCATAGACGCCAGTGGAAGAAAGTGGATATCTACTCTCCAAGTCCGGGCGCTACCAGGGATAGTTGCCGGCTGTTGCGTAAAGGATTTAGTGACAATAAAAATTTAATAATTTTTTTTAATAATTGACAATTTATTATATAAATACTGAAACTAAAATCTAGCCAGAAAAACCTAACCAAGTTAACAAAAAAGAAATACCGTTGACCAATGTACAAAAGACAAAGAATAAGGACGATCGTATGCCTTGTGTTGACCCATGGAACAGTGAAGATCAGAAGATAAGTTGGTGCTTATAAGTCTGGGAGTCACTCGCTGGACAAAGCCAACAGTGCGTTCATATGTACTCATCGGAAACCAGGGGGCGACTGACCGAAGACAGCGTATGTTTGTATGTACAGGCTGAGAACCAGGGATTGACTCTGTTTTTAGCACGTCTTGCTAAAAAAAATTACTGTTTCTCCCTTAAGCGTCTTGATTTTACAATTTTTTTTTTTCAATTTTTTTAAAATGATAAATTTAAGGTGATAAATGATAAATTTTTTAATTAATTATTAATAATTAAAATGTTGACATTGGTGTAAACTGATGTATTAATGAAAGGACGGTTGGTTAGGAATGGATTGGCCCGATGTGATAGTTCATCCCTTGATCTGTTCCAAGCTGAACTAACGCCATATCACAAATCCTCGTCTAAATCACAAAAATCGGAAGGTTTTCGATGTGTGGCAACGGATCAAAAGCAAGATGGAGCGACAGTACAATGCTGATTTATGACAATTCTAACCACAGCACAAGACAGTAACTGCAGCAACACTGTCCATCGTGATTGGCTGTAAGTTGAGGACTTACATATATGCTGCGCACAAACTGGGTGGTTGTACTAACCCTGACCCTATTTGATATGCATCGTCCATGAGCAATTCAGTGAATACCGCACACCTGGTACCACCTTTGGGTAATTTATAAAAAAACTTACTTGTCTTTGAACCCGAGCAGAACCGGTATGTAGAAGAGACAGAAGATCGGAAAGCAGTGCGTGCTGGTGTGCGAGATACGATCTACCCACTGTTGAACCACTAAGGGCTAGAACCATCGAGAGCATTTCAAAACAGTAAGTATCAGGAGCTTCTGCTGAAGTTGCAGTCGAAGCGGAGCAGAGTCTCGTTTCCCACTCTTCCCTCATGACAATCGCTTCCTTCCTAATCGCTTGTACAATGTGCACGCATACCTGGAAACATTGTATTAGTTGTCTGCTTCGATTAATTAATCAATCTCGCTTACCTGTTTTTGCAGATGTGTCAGTTTACTCCTGCTAAATAATATCCCGACCATGTGTTCTTTAAGGTCGTTGCTCTCCTCGTTTCCTTCGGCTTCGACTGCCGGCACTTCCTCTTCGCCAGTTATCAATTTTCCGAACACCTGGGATGTTATGAGTCTGAAAACCCTAAGTGTTTCGGCTTCGGTGTTCCTTTGCTGAATCGTGATGGCAGAGTGCTGTCTTTTAAGTCTCAAAGATTCTCCTTCGATTCTTCCTAATATTCTAACTTGTCTTATCCTCATTGAATTATCACCTCCTTTTAATTCTAATCTTATAATTGAATGCTGGTCATCTGAAATATACAATAAAATATGTATAGATTGTCTTTTATCATAATGGTTTTATTGCTCAAAAATATCACATTTAGACCAACTACTGAAGACTGTCAAAAGTCCAACAGGCAAAATCAACGACCAAACTTAAGTCCTGTTTTTTGTTTTGTTTTTGTGCTTCCGACATCTAGGTCATTTCAGCCCCCAACTAAGTCTGTTTTCTATTTACCCTTTCAAATACTAAATTTATACAAATAAATACATTCATACAGTACTCCCATTCCGTTTGGTCAGTGGAGAACTTGATATTCCTCCACCGACCTACACTCAAACTAATCTAGACTAGGGTTGACAGAGAACTTTTATAAATACCCCAAATGTCGACCTCGAACACACAAGGGGCGATGATGATGTCATATTTCACCCTCACCCCTCGCCATTCACGCTAATAAATACATGTACTCAGACAAAACAGACACTCAGCACATAAGACTATATACAATGAAAAAAAAAAAAAAAAAATTTCTCCTAGAAAGTGAAACAGGGGACACAGAAACCCGCTGCAGTTCTCGAGAACTCTTCTTAAGTCTGGCGATATGCCTACATGCTCTCTATATGGAACCAAGGCATGACACGCCTCTATTATGTGGACACATCGAGCAACCTTTTGCATAAGGGGTGCCTGTGTAGGCTTTGGCCCAAAAGCAGGTGCCCATGTGTCAACGACGTATGGCCAATCCTTCCTGACTAATTGGAACTGTCATAAGTCCGAGTCTACTCAACCGTTCAACCTCTAGACCTGCCAGTCAATTTGGATCGTCGTAAATGTGTGACCATTCGTTTAACTACTAAACCTGATTATTTGTGACTTTTAAGCCCGAGACCAGTCAGTTGTTAACTGCTAGAACTGACAAATAAGTTGGATGGTTGTAAATGTGTAGCTAGTCATTTAACTACCAAAACCTGCTTATTCATGACTGTCATAAGTCCAAGAGCAAGTTGTCCAACCACTATACCCGGCAGTTGATTTGGATGGTCAGAAATGTGTGACTAGTTGTTAAACCACCAGACCTACTAATTTTTGAGACTGTTATAAGGTACGTTTAACCAGTTTCATATGCTAGGCATTTGAATTATTTTAAATGGCCGTAAATCTATGACCAGTTGTTATACTGCAAGATATGAAACAAATTGGTTCAGTTCAGACTTGTTATTCTCTCATCAGTTGTTCAAATACCAAACCCAACTATTTACAGCTAACATAAGTCTGTGTCCAGTCAGTTGCTCAACTGCTAGACTTGGCAATTGATTTCGATGGTAGTAAATATATCACCAGTTGCAGTTCTATTCCAAGATCTCACGGTCAATTCGGACTCGTAAATTTGTCAGCCATCATTTAACTGCCATTGATTCAGACTTTTAATTCTGACTGATTTAACTCATTCAGGTCCTGCTCAAGTTCTCTGAGGGCCATTTACCAGTAGTGCTTTTGACTCATAAGAGCCCCTCCGACAACCCTGCCCATTGACGCTGCCATCTTTCTTTTATCATACTGTGTAGAGATTAGTGACCGTTAACGGATAATTATTCAAATACCATACCACATCTCACGATATTTGAATAATTTTATCATACTTTTTACTGCGTGTTTCGCATCAGCGGGCCTAAGTGCTGTTATTACTGAAAAATAAACTTACAGGTTATTGAACAGCTAATCCATCCTGTTGCCCTGCTTTCGACCTCAACTGTTTGAAGTTTGAATAATTCATCGACATTTGGCCCTGACTGGAATGTCACACTTGATACTTTATTCTGTAAAAATTTACGTACAAATGAAATTTTTTTTTTTTAAATGTTAAATCTTGTATTCCTACTTACCGCAAGGTCTCGACAATTGTCTATGTGAATGTATATAACACGTGGTTGTGATCGGGGAGGACAGGTGATGGTCAGCGTTTTAGTTTTGTTTCTGTCTTCATCGCCTGATTCCCAAAATGTTTCGGTTGAATTGTCAGTTAAGCTGCCGACCATGGCCTGCCTTGAAGACGCTTTAATCTCAACTGTGCTCGTTAAGTCGGCAAGCACTTCGACGAAACTAGATGACTGCGAATTTGCTGATAAATGACTTTCCTGCATGCTCATAGTGTCTTCTTGTTCTTCTTCAGTTCTCGATAGTATTTTACTTATGTTGCTAAAAACATGACTCCTAAAAGGCAAAAAATGGTTTAAAAAGGGCTTATTTATAAATATTTTAAAAAAATATAACCTGTGAAGGAACATGTGATCGGCTTGGGTGAAATTGATTCCCCAGCATCTCACGGCCATTTGTTGTAGGGCTGAACCCATCGGAAGGAGCAACATTAGATCTGCAATCGTCTGAAGCAAGTTGTGGAATGTCGAAGGCAAAGGATGAACGGCTTCACCAGCTATGCCCATATCATTCAAAGGATGCTCGCATACACCTCGGAGTTCCTTTATAAAAGAGAACAAATTTCAAGAAATTCAACAAAAACACGTTCAACGACTTACATGTTCGTCTTTTTTGTCAGTTTTTTCAGGTAGTTCCAAGTCTTTTAACTGCGGCTGTTCGAGGTCGTGGTCTGGTGGCGCTGGAGTTGGTGTCAACGCTGCGACAAACCACCAGAGCAGATCATGTAAGCATGTCGCTTGTGTGACTGTATGCAACAACCAGTCAAGAGCCTTTAAAAAATAAATCAAAAAATAATTTAGTTTCATAATGAGAGGAATTCAACCTAGCATAAGTACCTGCATGCCATAAACTCGACACGTGGCCTTTCTTAATGCTTGTTTCATTGCAAGGTGTAGACTTGGAAGATTGTGCTGTTGCAACAGAAAAGTTAGCACAGGCCTTGACAAAAGATCAACAGTCAATCTTTCTGTTGTGTTATTCACTATAGCCGATTGACTCATGCTGGGAACCAGCTTTTGAAGTGCTGCTGATGGATAGCAAAGCAATGACGATCCAGTTTCTAGGGATGAAAAAATATTAGTTGATGATGATACCATTAGGACAACTGATTGAGTTATACGGTTTCTCTTGGTATTGCATTTGAAATTTTATATGAAAATGACTAGAAAAAAGTATTGCCACCTTTTTTTCCCCCGACATATTGTATGGTTTCTTACGTTATTTTCTTATATATTTAAAGGAATTACTTGATCTCATCTCCCAGATTTGGGGAAACTGTATCCACAAACATAATACAACACTGACTCAAGCAACTACCACTATACATACCATAGTGAATAATAAACCACGCCTAAGAGAATGAATATTTTCCATGGAATGTCAGGGGTTGCAGATTCGGATTGAGGTGTTAGGTGGAGGACCTTCCTGGACTGTTACATGAGCCGAGTGGCTCCAGGGAGGTCTGACGGGTGTTGTTGGAAGTGCATATGAACACATCCGTCCCAAAAACCCCTGTACTAAAGATTAAACTGTTTCACTGCGCTCAGTCAAGGCACCTGCCCAATGGGGGGGGGGGTCTTCCTCAGCCTAGGAGCTAAGCACACCAACAGTACACATCCTGGGATTACCACCCCTAAGAGGGAGATCTTTTCCCACTCTCACAACCTGGCCAATCCCAGACCAGTAGCTGTTGGGTGAAGCGAGTAGTAAGGGGCATACCGACTCACCTTTAGGTGGTTCACCCAATAACCACCGGCTAGTTACAAAGCCCTTAATAGAGACCGTAGATCTGGATCAAATACTGGTGAAGTATAGCAGTGCGAAAGTGGCACTGCTGCTGGAGAAAGGAACACTGAGTCAGGACAAGGCAACACAACTGGAAATGATGAGTGGAAGCTCATCTCTTCTTAGAGGGTGAGGAGACAGTGACATTGGAACGGTACATCCCAACATCTCCAGTGACATGGGCCCAGAAGAGAAGGTAGGAAGAAGACAAGAAGAAAAAACAAAAGAAAAGAAAAAACAAAAGAAAAGAAAAAACACAATGAAAGTAAAAACCTATGTAATAAGATGTCATTGGGCAGAGGGTGGGGAATTTCACATCAACATGCTCTTTCCTCCTGTGCAGCAAGATATCAAAATTATCCAAGCCGACCAACATTATGCAAAATAATGAAGGAAAATTAATTCTAGGGCTGCACAGTAAAAAAGATGTCGAGGTAATTACAAGTTTCTTGACGCTGGTTGGTCATGAGCTCTCGGTAACATCCTATCAGAGGTTAAACACCTCTCGTGGTGTTGTGACATGCCGTGACCTCTTGAACAGTAGTGTCGAGACAATTAAGGAAGGCCTCGTGGGTGAAGTGAAGAGGATGAACATTTACCAGAAAGGGCAATTTTCCCTTTCGGTGAGTCTAGTCTTCTCTGGAATCGCCAGCGGACTATGAGAAGCTGAACACAGCACATGTTTGTATGTAAGTTACGGATTTAAGCCTATATAAATCTGAATCCAAATCCAAACCTCATTAATAATTAAAAAAGAAATAAAATTTCATATGTACAATGTATTTAATTAAAATCTGATTGGTAAATTTAAATTTGAGCAATGTGGATAAGTGAATATTCACCGTTGACCATATCACAAGTGCTGTTATTTCTCTTCCTCGTGACTATTACTTTCATATCTCCTTCCTTTTTAGCCCAGGGTGCTCCATTTGTTCCCATTGAGACTGATCTATGGAATAATCTTCCTTTTCCACTTTCACTATCACTGTCACTTGTCAGTCCCTCAGAGACGGGCTAAAGAGTAAACAACATAATTATTTTACTCGTAACTTATTTTGAATTAAGATATACCCTTGAATTAGTATTGTTGTCAGAGTCTCTTCGCCTGATGACTACATTTTCGGATGTCGATGAAAAATGCGAATCTTTCCAACCACTCGGATTGACCTGGATGGCATCAAGGGACAACAGGCACTGAAAAGGTCCCGGCGGCGGGAATGCCTGGTCCTGCAGCGTTTCTCTCAAGGCGTTCAGGCTCGAGTTTCCCCCAGAGCTTGTCAATCTCTTCTGTGTCCCACCGGACAATTCAAGAAGGAACATTGCATTGTTTTTCATGACTAAATGAGTATCAGTCACAGCTGAAAATTTTTTAAAAGATGTTTAATACAATTTTATAATATTTTTAATTCAAGAGTACCTGAGGTGTTAGAAGTAGGGGATGTTATTTTACAAGAAGGGGAAGGTTGTGGTGGTGGCATGGTGACAGCGGCTTTCTTCCTGCTTGGCTTTTTCACTCCTTGCGCCGATCCTTGCTTTTTCAATCTCAAGTATTTGTCGCGGCATCCGTCACAAATGAGATACCACGAGCTCTGCCCGAAGCCTCCGTCTCCACAGTTTCCTGCCCAGCCGACACAAAAACTGCCGCCGCTGTTGTAGCCCTTTCCTCCCGCATGGGCACCACAGCCTGCATGCATTTGGCGCATGTGGTAAGTCACCGGGTGTGGAAAAACACCCCCGCACAGCTCACAAGAGCCCATTCTTTCTCCTGAACACCTCCCTCCGCTCGACTTCCAATCTTTCTTCTTCCTCGCGTTCCTCTTATTCTCCCCAGAATTCTTACTCATACTCCCGCCGGGAGCCGTGGGGCTTGGAAATATACTGTTTACCGTAAATGCCTGAAAATTATGGGAAAATTATTTTTTGGATTGAATAAGTACAATCGATATCGCGCACCTGGAGGCAAGTAAGAGTTAATTGTTCCCAAAGGTGAACAAGGCATTTGAGTGCAGGCGGTAAAACAGTGACAGTATGTTCGCCAACTCTTGCATCTCCCACTTGAGATTTATGCTCAGAAGTACCAGCACTCGATGTACCTTCTTCCCTTATTACACTCTGCTGTTTGCCCCGGTGCCTATTTGCATTCGCATTGGCTGCAGATCTCGTTAATGTCTCAAGTGTAGAGGGTTTAATATGTAAATAATTTCCTGCTGTTGAAACCTCTAGAGAATGTCTTTGATCTGCTGTTCGAACTCTAAAATTTAAAAAAAAAAAAAAAAATTGTCTAATTTTCATCAGGATAACATAACCTTTTACCTGTCTGTTGGTCTGGTTACAACTAAAGCTCCTTCTTTTGGAAGATTGGGATGAAATTTGAGAAAAGATGCACACGCCATGGCATCATGGACTATTCCTTCATGCCATAGAAAAGCAGCAAAAGTGGCTCTTAAACTTTCAGCCACTGACGGACTCATCGCTTCTTTTATTGGGCCCCTAAAATTAAAAATCAATTTAGAAAAAACAAACCAGACACAGAAAAGATGGTGAAGTTACTTGTGATGCCTTGGATGGACAATAGGTGGAGGAGACATTGACTTTTTACCAGAAGTGGAGGTAGCAGCCTGAACTCTGGATTTCCGACAGCTTGAACGGTTTTCATTTGAACCTACAATCAACCATAATTATTTTAAACTAAATTTTCTTTTTAAATATTTAGGAGGAAAATACCACTGCTGAAGTGTTGATTTGGCTTGCTTCTATCGGCCAAACCAGCGCTCTCTGGTGATGTTTGTGTCCCTGCTTGTGCCATCGATTTGGAGCTTGAGTCAGTGTCAGGTGCAAAAGTATTCTATGTAAAAGTTCATGTTAAAGAAAGGAAAAAATACAATATTGCTTAAAGAAAAAATCTAACTGTTTCTTTAGTCTTTCTCGGAGTGGATGGTGTGCTATTTGGACTGTGAAGCGAACAGCTACCACTTGGGCTAGGTGTTAAATCCCTGGTTAGACTGCTTACCAAAGCGCTCGTGTCACTCTGCGTAGAGCCTCTTCTCTGAGACGTGCTTTCTCCTCCGATACCAACTATAAAATACAAAAAATAATTGTAACGGTTACAATTATGAAAACAAAAAGGCGATTTTAACGTAAAATTTAAATTGCGACAAAGAAACAGGGAAAAGGTCTGTTGCATGTACCTGCTGGTGACCAAGCAATACTCCTAGGTGAACCATATGCAAGTGGACTGCTACTCATGCTATCTTGTTGGAGCCCAAGACTCCCCTTAGCCCCTGAAAGGCACGACAGTTTACCAAACAGTGGATCAAAGCTTACGAAAATATTCAAAAGCATCCAACCAATATAATCTAAATACTTTATGCAGACATGCAGAAGATACGATTGTCTGTATAATAATAATTAAAAAAAATAAATAAATAAAAAACCCACGACTTTTGATAAACGTAAACATAAATGTCACATATCCTCCAATCAAATACTGTACAAAAAGACGTTGCTTGAAACAATGGATAATCATGCTGGTCTTAGTTATGGCCATCTAAGTGCAATGTTACAAATGGTCAATTTAGACAAAGGTTTTGCATTCAAGGGTTCACCATAACCAAAATAATAATATAAGATAAATTCATTTTTTTGCAATAAAAATAATATATTTTTGGAAAAGTGTTGATCTTGAGAATACCTTGGCTTCGATGGCGGCCTGGAAGTGCTATAAACCAAGAAAACTATCATCTTCTAGCATGCCAAAAATTACATAGAATATAGATGAGAAAGGTGCTTAAAAGATACTATTTTTATAACAATTGGTTTTGTAAATAATAAATTATATTCTTTCATAAAAAGATAATATATATTACATTGGATTTCCACCGTTTTTTGGTAGTTATATTTTTTTTGACAGTTTCAGTTTTTTTTAAGAACAATAATATATGCTTCATTATTGATTTATTGCTGATGGTGAAATTCAATTTTCAGGAGTAATTTGCACACTGTTAAATTAAATATGTATTAAGTTAAAAAAAAAATTAAGTTCAGTACCAGCAATGAAAGGAATATTTCATTATATATCTATTGCCGTCTATTACGTTTCACGATGTGTTGATGAAAGAAAATTTGAGCGTTCTGTGGCATAAATCTGTTTTTATTCTGTTCTTTAATTTATGTGTATGTATAACCACATTTGTTAGGGATGCTGATGGTGTTTCGATGTACACAAGCTCGACTCTGAATTGTGCAAGCACTTTGATTTTTGCCAGTATGGGGTCGGATCTTGATTTTATCGTCTTGCCAGAATCTGCTGTTAGTCATTTTAGCGGTCATAGATAATTGAGATGTTTTTATTATTTATTTATTTTTTATGAGGGTTAACATCAGGGGGTCATATAAACCCCTCGGGGTGCCGGTGTTTTGTAAAAAAAAAGCCCATTGGTAAGTATGTCGGGTTTGAATGCAGGGCCACTGGATTTGAACCCAGGACCTTTGCCTTACAAAAATTGAGATCTTTTTATTATTTATTAATTTTTTTAAATGAAAATCAACATCAGAGGTCATATAAACTCTCAGGGTGCCCGTGTTTTGGAAAAAAGCCCATTTGTAAGTAAGTCGGGTTCGAATGCAGGGCCACTGGATTTGAACCCGGGATCTTTGCCTTACAAAAATTGAGATCTTTTTATTATTTATTTATTTTTT
>JASJUQ010002725.1:0-11990 GCA_039619505.1 Cimex hemipterus | reverse complement strand
GGGTATTTTTTGGACAGATATTGCTACTTCTGAAATTGATGAAAAAATGATTGAATTTGTCAGAATGGGTATTTTTTGGACAGATATTTCCGACTTCTGGAATTGATAAAAAAAGTATTAATTTTTGCCAGAACGGGTCTTTTTTGGGCAGATATTGTTACTTATGGAATTGTCAAAAACATGTACTTTTTGGACAGATATTTCCGACTTCTAGAATCAATAAAAGAAAAAAAACCACTAAATTCATCAGAATGGGTATTTTTTGGACAGATATTGCTACTTCTGAAATTGATGAAAAAAATGATTGAATTTGTCAGAATGGATATTTTTTGTACTGATATTTCTCAAATTTTATCTTATCTCTGGATCAGAAATGTCTTCAAAATCGAAGACAAAACTTACTACTTTGGCAAGGTATTTTATTATTATTATATTGTATGATGTTTGAAAATTAGCAGAAAATCTGTGGAAAAATGAATTGACAATGGATGTCGTACAGACCAACATTGGACACAGTGCATCGGTCGTAAAGAGGTTGAATTAGCCTATATTTAAAGCTCTCTTCCAGATTTTTTAAAAATTATAATAAGACTGTGTTTACTGCATTTGCATTGCAAATCCACACCTCTTGAAGGTTTAGGTAGAAAGTATTGTAAAACCTGTTTCAACATATAAACTTTTTGAAATTCTACCTTCTTCAGATAAATTCGAAGTCAAAGTATCATAAATAACTGTTGAGAGATGATTAGTGTAACTTCAATCCCAAATATTTCTTTAATTTTGATTTGCTATTGAGAACAAATCCTTTAAAATGCCAGACTTCCCAGGATTACTCATTAGATAAATGTAAAAAAAAAAAAAATTTATGTACCTGTCTTTGATGCATTCTTGTTCTCCTGTGCAAGTGAAGGTAGCGATCACATTCGGCACACAAGCTTCCACAAACATTGCACTGAATGATTGCATTAGTTTCACCATCGTCGTGATTATTGCATGTCGGCTGTGGAAAGGAAACATGATTAATGCAGGTAAATTTTAAAATTTAAAACGCCTTACTCTCGGTGGAGGAGGTTTTCCATCGGCTGAATTTCTCCACTGGCCGGAGGAAAGACGCTCGACGTGATCTCTATCAAGCACGCAAAGCGAAGCCAGCGCAAGCCAGAGTGTAGGATTCCTAAGACAATCGTTTGAACTTCTTTGCGCTTCGTTCAGTCTCGTCAGATTTAAAATATTTTCAGCGACCGCTCCTTTTGTCACATAAGCCCAACTTTCATTTAGTTTACCCTAAAATAATATTTTATTTACAACTTTTTTTTTTTTTTTTAAATTGTAAATTCACTTACGGAAGCCATGTCACGTATTAAACCGATGATATCCTCAGCTAGCTTTCTCGATATACATCCTCTGAGCCACCATCTACTCCCTATGTTATCTCTCGGGTGGATGCAAGTAGCGAGTGAAATTGAACTGACTCCTTTACTCTCTTTCCCTTTTGTCTTTACTTGTACCGTCAACGCTTTAGCAATGCAACTCAGGAAAACGTCGAGGATCCCCATTCTTGTTAAAATAAATAAAAGCATTACTGGGGTAAAATGAGAAAAATTAAATCGCTTACTTGTGGCAGTCGAAGACGTTACTATCAGAAGATCTACTAAGCGTAGTCACAATACTAAAATCTGTAGGAGGAAGGTGTTTTATTCCCAAGATATGAGCTAGCGTAGCGGGGGAAACTTCAGCGAGCATTCTTCTTAATAGAGCAGTAACCTAGAAAAATTCATAATTTTAAGATAAAGAATCTTTTTAAGATGGCTCCATGCAGGTTTCTCCAAAGGCTTGCCGAATTCAGACTAGTTATTCTAGCAATCTTGCCTTACTTGGCTCTCGATTTCCTTGTCTGCTTCAAAGTGCAAAAATATTCGGGATCTGTACTGTATTTTAACAGTAATAATTTTTTTTATAATAATAAATGATTCCTAATTAGTACAGATTTTTCATAGACGCCAGTGGAAGAAAGTGGATATCTACTCTCCAAGTCCGGGCGCTACCAGGGATAGTTGCCGGCTGTTGCGTAAAGGATTTAGTGACAATAAAAATTTAATAATTTTTTTTAATAATTGACAATTTATTATATAAATACTGAAACTAAAATCTAGCCAGAAAAACCTAACCAAGTTAACAAAAAAGAAATACCGTTGACCAATGTACAAAAGACAAAGAATAAGGACGATCGTATGCCTTGTGTTGACCCATGGAACAGTGAAGATCAGAAGATAAGTTGGTGCTTATAAGTCTGGGAGTCACTCGCTGGACAAAGCCAACAGTGCGTTCATATGTACTCATCGGAAACCAGGGGGCGACTGACCGAAGACAGCGTATGTTTGTATGTACAGGCTGAGAACCAGGGATTGACTCTGTTTTTAGCACGTCTTGCTAAAAAAAATTACTGTTTCTCCCTTAAGCGTCTTGATTTTACAATTTTTTTTTTTCAATTTTTTTAAAATGATAAATTTAAGGTGATAAATGATAAATTTTTTAATTAATTATTAATAATTAAAATGTTGACATTGGTGTAAACTGATGTATTAATGAAAGGACGGTTGGTTAGGAATGGATTGGCCCGATGTGATAGTTCATCCCTTGATCTGTTCCAAGCTGAACTAACGCCATATCACAAATCCTCGTCTAAATCACAAAAATCGGAAGGTTTTCGATGTGTGGCAACGGATCAAAAGCAAGATGGAGCGACAGTACAATGCTGATTTATGACAATTCTAACCACAGCACAAGACAGTAACTGCAGCAACACTGTCCATCGCGATTGGCTGTAAGTTGAGGACTTACATATATGCTGCGCACAAACTGAGTGGTTGTACTAACCCTGACCCTATTTGATATGCATCGTCCATGAGCAATTCAGTGAATACCGCACACCTGGTACCATCTTTGGGTAATTTATAAAAAACTTACTTGTCTTTGAACCCGAGCAGAACCGGTATGTAGAAGAGACAGAAGATCGGAAAGCAGTGCGTGCTGGTGTGCGAGATACGATCTACCCACTGTTGAACCACTAAGGGCTAGAACCATCGAGAGCATTTCAAAACAGTAAGTATCAGGAGCTTCTGCTGAAGTTGCAGTCGAAGCGGAGCAGAGTCTCGTTTCCCACTCTTCCCTCATGACAATCGCTTCCTTCCTAATCGCTTGTACAATGTGCACGCATACCTGGAAACATTGTATTAGTTATCTGCTTCGATTAATTAATCAATCTCGCTTACCTGTTTTTGCAGATGTGTCAGTTTACTCCTGCTAAATAATATCCCGACCATGTGTTCTTTAAGGTCGTTGCTCTCCTCGTTTCCTTCGGCTTCGACTGCCGGCACTTCCTCTTCGCCAGTTATCAATTTTCCGAACACCTGGGATGTTATGAGTCTGAAAACCCTAAGTGTTTCGGCTTCGGTGTTCCTTTGCTGAATCGTGATGGCAGAGTGCTGTCTTTTAAGTCTCAAAGATTCTCCTTCGATTCTTCCTAATATTCTAACTTGTCTTATCCTCATTGAATTATCACCTCCTTTTAATTCTAATCTTATAATTGAATGCTGGTCATCTGAAATATACAATAAAATATGTATAGATTGTCTTTTATCATAATGGTTTTATTGCTCAAAAATATCACATTTAGACCAACTACTGAAGACTGTCAAAAGTCCAACAGGCAAAATCAACGACCAAACTTAAGTCCTGTTTTTTGTTTTGTTTTTGTGCTTCCGACATCTAGGTCATTTCAGCCCCCAACTAAGTCTGTTTTCTATTTACCCTTTCAAATACTAAATTTATACAAATAAATACATTCATACAGTACTCCCATTCCGTTTGGTCAGTGGAGAACTTGATATTCCTCCACCGACCTACACTCAAACTAATCTAGACTAGGGTTGACAGAGAACTTTTATAAATACCCCAAATGTCGACCTCGAACACACAAGGGGCGATGATGATGTCATATTTCACCCTCACCCCTCGCCATTCACGCTAATAAATACATGTACTCAGACAAAACAGACACTCAACACATAAGACTATATACAATGAAAAAAAAAAAAAAAATTCTTATAGAAAGTGAAACAGGGGACACAGAAACCCGCTGCAGTTCTCGAGAACTCTTCTTAAGTCTGGCGATATGCCTACATGCTCTCTATATGGAACCAAGGCATGACACGCCTCTATTATGTGGACACATTGAGCATCCTTTTGCATAAGGGGTGCCTGTGTAGGCTTTGGCCCAAAAGCAGGTGCCCATGTGTCAACGACGTATGGCCAATCCTTCCTGACTAATTGGAACTGTCATAAGTCCGAGTCTACTCAACCGTTCAACCTCTAGACCTGGCAGTCAATTTGGATCGTCGTAAATGTGTGACCATTCGTTTAACTACTAAACCTGATTATTTGTGACTTTTAAGCCCGAGACCAGTCAGTTGTTAACTGCTAGAACTGACAAATAAGTTGGATGGTTGTAAATGTGTAGCTAGTCATTTAACTACCAAAACCTGCTTATTCATGACTGTCATAAGTCCAAGAGCAAGTTGTCCAACCACTATACCCGGCAGTTGATTTGGATGGTCAGAAATGTGTGACTAGTTGTTAAACCACCAGACCTACTAATTTTTGAGACTGTTATAAGGTACGTTTAACCAGTTTCATATGCTAGGCATTTGAATTATTTTAAATGGCCGTAAATCTATGACCAGTTGTTATACTGCAAGATATGAAACAAATTGGTTCAGTTCAGACTTGTTATTCTCTCATCAGTTGTTCAAATACCAAACCCAACTATTTACAGCTAACATAAGTCTGTGTCCAGTCAGTTGCTCAACTGCTAGACTTGGCAATTGATTTCGATGGTAGTAAATATATCACCAGTTGCAGTTCTATTCCAAGATCTCACGGTCAATTCGGACTCGTAAATTTGTCAGCCATCATTTAACTGCCATTGATTCAGACTTTTAATTCTGACTGATTTAACTCATTCAGGTCCTGCTCAAGTTCTCTGAGGGCCATTTACCAGTAGTGCTTTTGACTCATAAGAGCCCCTCCGACAACCCTGCCCATTGACGCTGCCATCTTTCTTTTATCATACTGTGTAGAGATTAGTGACCGTTAACGGATAATTATTCAAATACCATACCACATCTCACGATATTTGAATAATTTTATCATACTTTTTACTGCGTGTTTCGCATCAGCGGGCCTAAGTGCTGTTATTACTGAAAAATAAACTTACAGGTTATTGAACAGCTAATCCATCCTGTTGCCCTGCTTTCGACCTCAACTGTTTGAAGTTTGAATAATTCATCGACATTTGGCCCTGACTGGAATGTCACACTTGATACTTTATTCTGTAAAAATTTACGTACAAATGAAATTTTTTTTTTTTAAATGTTAAATCTTGTATTCCTACTTACCGCAAGGTCTCGACAATTGTCTATGTGAATGTATATAACACGTGGTTGTGATCGGGGAGGACAGGTGATGGTCAGCGTTTTAGTTTTGTTTCTGTCTTCATCGCCTGATTCCCAAAATGTTTCGGTTGAATTGTCAGTTAAGCTGCCGACCATGGCCTGCCTTGAAGACGCTTTAATCTCAACTGTGCTCGTTAAGTCGGCAAGCACTTCGACGAAACTAGATGACTGCGAATTTGCTGATAAATGACTTTCCTGCATGCTCATAGTGTCTTCTTGTTCTTCTTCAGTTCTCGATAGTATTTTACTTATGTTGCTAAAAACATGACTCCTAAAAGGCAAAAAATGGTTTAAAAAGGGCTTATTTATAAATATTTTAAAAAAATATAACCTGTGAAGGAACATGTGATCGGCTTGGGTGAAATTGATTCCCCAGCATCTCACGGCCATTTGTTGTAGGGCTGAACCCATCGGAAGGAGCAACATTAGATCTGCAATCGTCTGAAGCAAGTTGTGGAATGTCGAAGGCAAAGGATGAACGGCTTCACCAGCTATGCCCATATCATTCAAAGGATGCTCGCATACACCTCGGAGTTCCTTTATAAAAGAGAACAAATTTCACGAAATTCAACAAAAACACGTTCAACGACTTACATGTTCGTCTTTTTTGTCAGTTTTTTCAGGTAGTTCCAAGTCTTTTAACTGCGGCTGTTCGAGGTCGTGGTCTGGTGGCGCTGGAGTTGGTGTCAACGCTGCGACAAACCACCAGAGCAGATCATGTAAGCATGTCGCTTGTGTGACTGTATGCAACAACCAGTCAAGAGCCTTTAAAAAATAAATCAAAAAATAATTTAGTTTCATAATGAGAGGAATTCAACCTAGCATAAGTACCTGCATGCCATAAACTCGACACGTGGCCTTTCTTAATGCTTGTTTCATTGCAAGGTGTAGACTTGGAAGATTGTGCTGTTGCAACAGAAAAGTTAGCACAGGCCTTGACAAAAGATCAACAGTCAATCTTTCTGTTGTGTTATTCACTATAGCCGATTGACTCATGCTGGGAACCAGCTTTTGAAGTGCTGCTGATGGATAGCAAAGCAATGACGATCCAGTTTCTAGGGATGAAAAAATATTAGTTGATGATGATACCATTAGGACAACTGATTGAGTTATACGGTTTCTCTTGGTATTGCATTTGAAATTTTATATGAAAATGACTAGAAAAAAGTATTGCCACCTTTTTTTCCCCCGACATATTGTATGGTTTCTTACGTTATTTTCTTATATATTTAAAGGAATTACTTGATCTCATCTCCCAGATTTGGGGAAACTGTATCCACAAACATAATACAACACTGACTCAAGCAACTACCACTATACATACCATAGTGAATAATAAACCACGCCTAAGAGAATGAATATTTTCCATGGAATGTCAGGGGTTGCAGATTCGGATTGAGGTGTTAGGTGGAGGACCTTCCTGGACTGTTACATGAGCCGAGTGGCTCCAGGGAGGTCTGACGGGTGTTGTTGGAAGTGCATATGAACACATCCGTCCCAAAAACCCCTGTACTAAAGATTAAACTGTTTCACTGCGCTCAGTCAAGGCACCTGCCCAATGGGGGGGGGGGTCTTCCTCAGCCTAGGAGCTAAGCACACCAACAGTACACATCCTGGGATTACCACCTCTAAGAGGGAGATCTTTTCCCACTCTCACAACCTGGCCAATCCCAGACCAGTAGCTGTTGGGTGAAGCGAGTAGTAAGGGGCATACCGACTCACCTTTAGATGGTTCACCCAACACCTACCGGCTAGTTACAAAGCCCTTAATAGAGACCGTAGATCTGGATCAAATACTGGTGAAGTATAGCAGTGCGAAAGTGGCACTGCTGCTGGAGAAAGGAACACTGAGTCAGGACAAGGCAACACAACTGGAAATGATGAGTGGAAGCTCATCTCTTCTTAGAGGGTGAGGAGACAGTGACATTGGAACGGTACATCCCAACATCTCCAGTGACATGGGCCCAGAAGAGAAGGTAGGAAGAAGACAAGAAGAAAAAACAAAAGAAAAGAAAAAACAAAAGAAAAGAAAAAACACAATGAAAGTAAAAACCTATGTAATAAGATGTCATTGGGCAGAGGGTGGGGAATTTCACATCAACATGCTCTTTCCTCCTGTGCAGCAAGATATCAAAATTATCCAAGCCGACCAACATTATGCAAAATAATGAAGGAAAATTAATTCTAGGGCTGCACAGTAAAAAAGATGTCGAGGTAATTACAAGTTTCTTGACGCTGGTTGGTCATGAGCTCTCGGTAACATCCTATCAGAGGTTAAACACCTCTCGTGGTGTTGTGACATGCCGTGACCTCTTGAACAGTAGTGTCGAGACAATTAAGGAAGGCCTCGTGGGTGAAGTGAAGAGGATGAACATTTACCAGAAAGGGCAATTTTCCCTTTCGGTGAGTCTAGTCTTCTCTGGAATCGCCAGCGGACTATGAGAAGCTGAACACAGCACATGTTTGTATGTAAGTTACGGATTTAAGCCTATATAAATCTGAATCCAAATCCAAACCTCATTAATAATTAAAAAAGAAATAAAATTTCATATGTACAATGTATTTAATTAAAATCTGATTGGTAAATTTAAATTTGAGCAATGTGGATAAGTGAATATTCACCGTTGACCATATCACAAGTGCTGTTATTTCTCTTCCTCGTGACTATTACTTTCATATCTCCTTCCTTTTTAGCCCAGGGTGCTCCATTTGTTCCCATTGAGACTGATCTATGGAATAATCTTCCTTTTCCACTTTCACTATCACTGTCACTTGTCAGTCCTTCAGAGACGGGCTAAAGAGTAAACAACATAATTATTTTACTCGTAACTTATTTTGAATTAAGATATACCCTTGAATTAGTATTGTTGTCAGAGTCTCTTCGCCTGATGACTACATTTTCGGATGTCGATGAAAAATGCGAATCTTTCCAACCACTCGGATTGACCTGGATGGCATCAAGGGACAACAGGCACTGAAAAGGTCCCGGCGGCGGGAATGCCTGGTCCTGCAGCGTTTCTCTCAAGGCGTTCAGGCTCGAGTTTCCCCCAGAGCTTGTCAATCTCTTCTGTGTCCCACCGGACAATTCAAGAAGGAACATTGCATTGTTTTTCATGACTAAATGAGTATCAGTCACAGCTGAAAATTTTTTAAAAGATGTTTAATACAATTTTATAATATTTTTAATTCAAGAGTACCTGAGGTGTTAGAAGTAGGGGATGTTATTTTACAAGAAGGGGAAGGTTGTGGTGGTGGCATGGTGACAGCGGCTTTCTTCCTGCTTGGCTTTTTCACTCCTTGCGCCGATCCTTGCTTTTTCAATCTCAAGTATTTGTCGCGGCATCCGTCACAAATGAGATACCACGAGCTCTGCCCGAAGCCTCCGTCTCCACAGTTTCCTGCCCAGCCGACACAAAAACTGCCGCCGCTGTTGTAGCCCTTTCCTCCCGCATGGGCACCACAGCCTGCATGCATTTGGCGCATGTGGTAAGTCACCGGGTGTGGAAAAACACCCCCGCACAGCTCACAAGAGCCCATTCTTTCTCCTGAACACCTCCCTCCACTCGACTTCCAATCTTTCTTCTTCCTCGCGTTCCTCTTATTCTCCCCAGAATTCTTACTCATACTCCCGCCGGGAGCCGTGGGGCTTGGAAATATACTGTTTACCGTAAATGCCTGAAAATTATGGGAAAATTATTTTTTGGATTGAATAAGTACAATCGATATCGCGCACCTGGAGGCAAGTAAGAGTTAATTGTTCCCAAAGGTGAACAAGGCATTTGAGTGCAGGCGGTAAAACAGTGACAGTATGTTCGCCAACTCTTGCATCTCCCACTTGAGATTTATGCTCAGAAGTACCAGCACTCGATGTACCTTCTTCCCTTATTACACTCTGCTGTTTGCCCCGGTGCCTATTTGCATTCGCATTGGCTGCAGATCTCGTTAATGTCTCAAGTGTAGAGGGTTTAATATGTAAATAATTTCCTGCTGTTGAAACCTCTAGAGAATGTCTTTGATCTGCTGTTCGAACTCTAAAATTAAAAAAAAAAAAAAAAAAAATTGTCTAATTTTCATCAGGATAACAGAACCTTTTACCTGTCTGTTGGTCTGGTTACAACTAAAGCTCCTTCTTTTGGAAGATTGGGATGAAATTTGAGAAAAGATGCACACGCCATGGCATCATGGACTATTCCTTCATGCCATAGAAAAGCAGCAAAAGTAGCTCTTAAACTTTCAGCCACTGACGGACTCATCGCTTCTTTTATTGGGCCCCTAAAATTAAAAATCAATTTAGAAAAAAAACCAGACGCAGAAAAGATGCTGAAGTTACTTGTGATGCCTTGGATGGACAATAGGTGGAGGAGACATTGACTTTTTACCAGAAGTGGAGGTAGCAGCCTGAACTCTGGATTTCCGACAGCTTGAACGGTTTTCATTTGAACCTACAATCAACCATAATTATTTTAAACTAAATTTTCTTTTTAAATATTTAGGAGGAAAATACCACTGCTGAATTGTTGATTTGGCCTGCTTCTATCGGCCAAACCAGCGCTCTCTGGTGATGTTTGTGTCCCTGCTTGTGCCATCGATTTGGAACTTGAGTCAGTGTCAGGTGCAAAAGTATTCTATGTAAAAGTTCATGTTAAAGAAAGGAAAAAATACAATATTGCTTAAAGAAAAAATCTAACTGTTTCTTTAGTCTTTCTCGGAGTGGATGGTGTGCTATTTGGACTGTGAAGCGAACAGCTACCACTTGGGCTAGGTGTTAAATCCCTGGTTAGACTGCTTACCAAAGCGCTCGTGTCACTCTGCGTAGAGCCTCTTCTCTGAGACGTGCTTTCTCCTCCGATACCAACTATAAAATACAAAAAATAATTGTAACGGTTACAATTATGAAAACAAAAAGGCGATTTTAACGTAAAATTTAAATTGCGACAAAGAAACAGGGAAAAGGTCTGTTGCATGTACCTGCTGGTGACCAAGCAATACTCCTAGGTGAACCATATGCAAGTGGACTGCTACTCATGCTATCTTGTTGGAGCCCAAGACTCCCCTTAGCCCCTGAAAGGCACGACAGTTTACCAAACAGTGGATCAAAGCTTACGAAAATATTCAAAAGCATCCAACCAATATAATCTAAATACTTTATGCAGACATGCAGAAGATACGATTGTCTGTATAATAATAATTAAAAAAAATAAATAAATAAAAAACCCACGACTTTTGATAAACGTAAACATAAATGTCACATATCCTCCAATCAAATACTGTACAAAAAGACGTTGCTTGAAACAATGGATAATCATGCTGGTCTTAGTTATGGCCATCTAAGTGCAATGTTACAAATGGTCAATTTAGACAAAGGTTTTGCATTCAAGGGTTCACCATAACCAAAATAATAATATAAGATAAATTCATTTTTTTGCAATAAAAATAATATATTTTTGGAAAAGTGTTGATCTTGAGAATACCTTGGCTTCGATGGCGGCCTGGAAGTGCTATAAACC
Organism: Cimex hemipterus; assembly: GCA_039619505.1. Classification (NCBI taxonomy): domain Eukaryota; kingdom Metazoa; phylum Arthropoda; class Insecta; order Hemiptera; family Cimicidae; genus Cimex; species Cimex hemipterus. Next base: position 970 of record JASJUQ010002725.1, on the reverse strand, counting down.
AAGAAAACTATCATCTTCTAGCATGCCAAAAATTACATAGAATATAGATGAGAAAGGTGCTTAAAAGATACTATTTTTATAACAATTGGTTTTGTAAATAATAAATTATATTCTTTCATAAAAAGATAATATATATTACATTGGATTTCCACCGTTTTTTGGTAGTTATATTTTTTTTGACAGTTTCAGTTTTTTTTAAGAACAATAATATATGCTTCATTATTGATTTATTGCTGATGGTGAAATTCAATTTTCAGGAGTAATTTGCACACTGTTAAATTAAATATGTATTAAGTTAAAAAAAAAATTAAGTTCAGTACCAGCAATGAAAGGAATATTTCATTATATATCTATTGCCGTCTATTACGTTTCACGATGTGTTGATGAAAGAAAATTTGAGCGTTCTGTGGCATAAATCTGTTTTATTCTGTTCTTTAATTTATGTGTATGTATAACCACATTTGTTAGGGATGCTGATGGTGTTTCGATGTACACAAGCTCGACTCTGAATTGTGCAAGCACTTTGATTTTTGCCAGTATGGGGTCGGATCTTGATTTTATCGTCTTGCCAGAATCTGCTGTTAGTCATTTTAGCGGTCATAGATAATTGAGATGTTTTTATTATTTATTTATTTTTTATGAGGGTTAACATCAGGGGGTCATATAAACCCCTCGGGGTGCCGGTGTTTTGTAAAAAAAAAGCCCATTGGTAAGTATGTCGGGTTTGAATGCAGGGCCACTGGATTTGAACCCAGGACCTTTGCCTTACAAAAATTGAGATCTTTTTATTATTTATTAATTTTTTTAAATGAAAATCAACATCAGAGGTCATATAAACTCTCAGGGTGCCCGTGTTTTGGAAAAAAGCCCATTTGTAAGTAAGTCGGGTTCGAATGCAGGGCCACTGGATTTGAACCCGGGATCTTTGCCTTACAAAAATTGAGATCTTTTTATTATTTATTTATTTTTT